>JAPEUT010000277.1:0-38062 GCA_027946375.1 Neodidymelliopsis sp. IMI 364377
CCCCCTCCCTTGCGCCTCGCATAAATAGTATTCAAAACCGTAGCATGCAATCTAAACGCACCATGATCCGGCGCCACCCAGCCCCTCTCTTCAAACCCACTGCGCACGCTCTCAGCAAACGCCTGCAGCCGGCCGGTCGCATCCCGCGGCTCCGCGTACAAGATGCTAGTCCACTCTGGCTTGTGCATTGGGTGGAGGCCGTGCAGTTGCACGATCAGAGCGTCGGGATCCATGGTGTTTGCGTATGGGAGGTCGGGGTGCGAGGGGTTGGCAATGGCGCCGAAGCCCTCGCCTAGTGCGGTGCTGTCTGAGGCTAGGGAGGCAATGGTTTGCGTGGTGATGCCGCGGAGCAGTTTTGCTGCGTCGAGAGAGCTGAGGTAGACGGTTGCGTCTGCGAGTTGCGAGGCGGAGAGCGACATGATGCCTAGTGTGAGGTGGAGGGAGCCTGGGAACCGGATGGTGGTGGGTGGCACGCGGGTGTGTTGTTGCACGGCGGATTGGAAGTGGGTGAGTGCTTGGGCGAGGTGGGGGCGGTTAGTGTCTGAGATGAGGGGGATGGAGAGGAAGTGCGTAAAACGTGGGTTCTTTGCTCTTGCGCGAGTGTCTGTGTTGGTGTTGGATATGTGTGGTGAGACAGTCCGGATTAGGGGCCTGCTGGTTTGCAGTGTAGTTCGGACGTCTGCATTGTCGCGGAGCTGGGTGTCTTCGAGAAATTCATTGTACTCGCCCTTTCCTCTCTTTTTGCCCATGACTTTGCGAATGGGAAGCACTGATGGTCTGACGAAGGAAGGGTGCCCTGCGCGAAGGATGGGTGTTTGTAGCATGGGAAAACGAGCGACAGTGATACTTGGTAGTGGACAAGAGAGTGGATACGAAAACGTCGACGTCAAGGGAGTGGCACACACAGTCAAGGCGCTTATTGCGTGTACTAGGTACCGGCATTCACGATGTCGCAGCGTGGTGTTGAAAAAGGGTAACCAATCACTGCGCAGATATGACGTTGTCACCCCACCATGGACCAGTGCACCGTGCATGTCGCAATCGGGCACTCGGGCCTTCACTCGGCGGCTTGTCTCACGTTGCGTTATTGGCACAAGGCTGAGGTGTATGCCATGGCATTGGGACGCGGGTGCAGATAGCTTTATGCTTTTCGTAACGCTGAAAGTCTATGGTATCCAAAGTACCGTCGCAGAGCAGGAAATTCAGAGGCTGGCTATGGAAAGGACGAGCAGACGCCCCGTGACGACACATGCACAAGACAGCCAGCGTGCGACAGTCTCGATGCTGTGGGTCATGGGGGGGTGCGAGGCGGCAGTGCTGCTGCCTTGTTGGTCACGATTCACGACAATGTCCAGCCATGCGCCTATCGTGCCCTGCGTGCAGAGCGGCGGGGGGCGTGCTTCAGTCTTCGTCGTTGTAGAACTCCTTGAGGACCTTTTCGACCTCGTGGAACTCGTCCTTGGTCTGCTTGATGATCTTGTCGAGCTTCTTCAGGCTCTCCTCCTCGGTGATGTCTTTTGTGCCCGTCTCGTCCTTCTTCTGGCCGTAGTGCTGGATCTTCTCGCACGAGTCCTTGACCTTGGTGAGGCCGAGCGTGGCGGACGAGCCCTTGAGGAAGTGGCCGAGCTCGCTCAGCGTCTTGAGGTCCTTTTTCTCGCTGAAGTCACGTCAGCATCATCACGGCCAAACACGCAGCACAGAGAGGTTCGACGCACAGGTTGGTGTCCATCTTGACAAAGGTGCCCTCGGCCTGGGTGAAGAAGTCGTAGACGATGCTCTTGCTGAACTCGCGCTCGACCTCGTCTTCGTCCATCTCGAGGATCTGCTCGAAGGTCGAGGGGTCGATTGTGTCCTCAGCGCCGGGGATCGACATGATGCCTTCGCCGCCGTTTACGCTCTGTGCAAATTAGACAGGATTCGTAGAGGGTAGCTGGAGAGTGTGCGCAGTGCAGCAGTGCGTTCAAGGCAGGGCAAGGAGCTCTGAGCGCACGCATGCGTGGCATGGAGGGGCACGAGAAGGAGCAGCAGAAACGTGATGGAGGGGCACACCAACCCTGTCTTCGTCCTTGACTGAACTAGGCGCCATGTTGCTTAGAAACTCGCGACAAGCCGCGAACAACCCAAATCAGCCTGAATGGGGTGAGACAAGGCAGCACCACGGTCTTCAGTATCGCAGGCGCGGCGGTGCAGAAGGTGAGGCCGGGCGCGACGGATAATTTTTCGCGTCGCAGGCGGCGTCCGACGTGAGTGGTAGTATCGATGTCCGAGTCCTGTCTGCGCACCGAGCGTGAGCGTGCGTGCGCGAGCGATTGACTGGGAATCCTCGATTGGAGCTTAGTGTATGACGAAAGTCGTGAGCTGAGGGTCGGCCCGCCGAATTTTTCGAGCGCCGTTGTCAGTGTGTGGGAGCAGGTGGCAGGCTTGGGGGGGGAAAGTGGGAATGGGACAGAGTGTGCGGCCTCGAGTACGCGGAGAGAGAGGGTAGCGTGGAGCGATGAAAATGCAAATGCGCAAACCACCGTGTCAACCCCTCCAGTTCGTTTTGAGCCTGCAGCTTCTTCGGAGTCAGTTGCCGGGCAGTGCGGCGGCGGCAGCTATTCTGTTCACGGCAGGCAACACGATGTAGCGGTCGGCAAATGGATCGAAATTGCAGATGTGGATGCAGATGGCAGCAACAATAGGTAATGGGATAGGCAATGCAGGCAGTCGGAAGGGTGTCACGGGGGACTCCGCTCATATGTCCATCCAAGCATCACTGCCGTCTAGAAAGCGCAAAAAAAGCTACTGTCGCATCACCGTCGATTGAGGGGCTTGACAGACGGTGATGAGCATGGGATGGGATTACGCTTGCCGTGGGGTGGGTACCTCGACGTCAATCGGCAGCCCTGAGCCAGCGCTCGCCGTTGATCGTCGTGGGCAGACCTTCGCTGACCCTTCCATAGCCCTTCTGGTCATGGCCGTGGCCTCCGGCGAAACACACAGCAACCTCCTCATCCAACAGCAGGTCCGCGGCCCAAGCGTCGCGTCCACCGCACATACTTTTCCCCTCCACCCTGACAGGTGGTGTGCGTACCGTGGGCACCGTGGGCACCGTGGGTCCACGGTCGCCCACAAGCGTGCGGCTGACGACAAGCTACCTCGTACTGTTTTGTCCCAGGCGGGCGATGCTAGACGCCAAGAGGTCTAGAAGGGTTCGAATGAGCTGTTGCCCGTTGTTTGAACTTTGAAGGGCGTCAGGAGGATTGTCAAGACGCTGCCTTTAAAGGATCATGGATGTTGCTCAGTTGAGATTCCCCGAAAACGACGTCACTTCCTCCCGTTCGTCATTCTGCATGGCGCTGTGACCCTGCGTCTTCCCAAAGTCGCCTAGCATCTCCCACGTCCACGGCCTGAGAACGCTCGTTCTACAAAATACCCTACTCTGGTAGCGACGCTTTGTCGATTCCAGAACTCGGTCAAAGGGCCATTTCTGAAACAGAGGATTGCCCAGCACAAAACTCCACATGGCTTAACGCGATGCACGTTTGTCAGAGCATCGGGCTGTGGCTCGTACAACAGCTTGAGGGCAGGCCTCCTGCTCCACAATCCCCTCTTTCGGCTCGCAAAACCTGAAATCAACGTTTTGGCGCGGGTTGTTTCTGTCCGTCCGGCCTGCTCCGAGCGACACGTGAAGGCTTCTTTGCAGCAGCAGCCTCTCTTCTCTTCGGAAGTGAATCTCTTCTGAGCGTGACCCACACCTTGACTCAGGCTGCAGTCCCCAGCATGTGCAGGATGGAGGAAGACGTCTACAGATCGTAAGATCGTGGTTGGAGTGAGCCTTGTCGGATTCGCCTTGGCTTGTCGTCTCTGCCCGTACAGAGTCAGCGAAGTGGAGTCCATGCAATGCATGATGGGCTCATGACATGCCAGACCCAAGTCCGCTGGACCCTGAGATAGCTAGATAGCTTTAGTCTGATCATACATGAGGTCTAGCGGGCGCTTTTCCGTATAAAACGGTGAAGGGTTGGGGTATCAAGCAGCAAGTCCTCTGTGTTTATCACCACCCACAGTAAACCTGGACATAAAACAAGCAAACACTAGACACGTGGACAATGGCTAAGTGCAATCACCCAAGACTCACGGTGAAGAACAAGCTATACCACTGCGGGGCAGGATCGGCGGTGTGCTGGTGGGAGCCATCTGTCGTAGCATGTGGGGTTTCATGAAGCGGACCAGGGCTCTGGTCACCGCCGATCTGCTTCAAAGGAATTTGAAAGCCGAAGGCCGAGCGTGTGGAGGTTATCAATCTGTGATGATCAGTGAAGCTTCGAGAAACGATCAGATAGTGGGCGGCCTAAGCAACACTTGATGATCGTAAAGTTCAACGTAAATTTTGGTCGTACACCACACAATGTAGTCTAGTGTTTGCTGCTGTATAGTACAATGTACCATTCACGCCATGCTATGCCGAACATCCGAAAATCTGAAGCAAGAAACCGTGCGGGACCAGATGTTTAACCCTTGACCTTGTAGATGGCCTCGGCAAGGCGACCAACGTTCTCGCTGGTAATACCTGCAACCGAGATGCGGCCATCCTTGGTGGCGTAGACGGAGTGCTGTTGCTGTTAGCCAAGTCCATATCTTAGTTCAGAGTGAATACTGACCTCCTTAGCCAGCTGGTCCATCTGCTCAGCAGTGAGACCAGTGTAGGCGAACATGCCAATCTGCGAGGTGATGTGGCTCCAGTCGTGCTTGCTTCCAAGCTTCTCGAGGTTCTCCTTGAGCAAGGCGCGCATGGTGATGATGCGGTCAGCCATGCCCTTGACCTCACCGAGCCATTGCTGGTTCAGGGAAGAGTTGTTCAGGATCTCCGAGGCGATACGCGCACCGTGAACAGGGGGGTTAGAGTACAAGGGGCGGACGAGGATCTTGATCTGAGAATCGACACGCTTCTTCTCCTCGGCGGACTCACACACAATAGAGAAGGCACCGACACGCTCGCCGTAGAGACCCTACAGCAGTCAGTATTCAGCCAGTCAAGAGTTTGTGGATGGTTGCATACCATGTTCTTCGCGAAGGACTGGGCAAGGCAGGGGCGGAGACCCTCCTTGATGAAGTGACGGAGCGCAAAAGCATCCTTGTTGGTGTCACCGGAAGCAAAGCCCTGGTAGGCCATGTCGAAGAAGGGGTAGTGGTCGCCCTCCTTGACGGCCTCGGCAATCTTCAGCCACTGCTCCTCGGTGGGATCGACACCAGTGGGGTTGTGGGCACAGGCGTGGAGCAAGACAATGCTGTTCTTGGGCATGGCCTTAATGTCGGCAACCATGCCGTCAAAGTCGAGGCCAATGGTGTCCTTGTTGTAGTACCTATACTTCTCGACCTTGAGGCCAGAGTCCTTGAAGACAGCACCGTGGTTCGCCCACGAGGGAGTGGGGATGTAGATGGCCTTTGCGTGGGGGTAGTGGCGCTCGAGGAAGGCACCACCAATGCGGAGGGCACCAGTACCGGAGATGGTCTGGGTGACAGCGACACGGTCCTCAGCGAGAGGAGTCGAGTCGGAGCCGTAGGCGAGCTCGAGAGCGGCCTTGGTGAACTTGGGGACACCGGTGATGCCAGCGTACTCCTTGTCGAGGGTTGAGTCGACAATCTTCTTCTCGGCCTCCCTTACGGAGGGCAGAACGTAGGGCTTGCCCTTGTCATCACGGTATGCGCCAACACCTGCGCACGTCAGTTGGGTTCGGCGATTTCAATTTCAATTTCAATTTCGATTTCATGGAGTCACTGACCAAGGTTGATCTTCTTGGGGTTGGAGTCGGCTTTGAAAGCCTCTGTGATACCAAGAATGGCCTGCGTGCGTGGCGGTAAGCTTGGTCCATGTTTGTTGGTCAGAGAAATACACGTACATCCTGAGGTGGTGTTAGCAATTGTGAAGCTTCATCAAGGCTCAATGGATTGACTCACGGGAGGACCCTGGGGCACGCTCGACCAGGCAGAGGCAGCGCGAGCTCCGGCCTTGACGGTGAACTGCTTGGCCGCAGCCTGGCGCAGGGCGGTGCGTGATGTGGCGAGCATGGTGAATGTGTGTTTGTGTGATGGAAGGAAGTGAGTCAATTGAGAGGAAGGAGCAATGGAGACGGAGCTCGATGGGGCAGCTGTACACTAGCCGTTGCGGTTGCGGTGGGCTGAGAGTCTGGGGTAGAAATAAGAGCTACATCGGAGAGTAGGCCGTAGCCGACAGCGATTTGCGGCGATTGGCCAAAGCTTGCCTGAGCTCTGTGCATCCTGGCCTTAACTCCGCCGCCAGCGATAATTTTCTGGGACGCGCGAGTGAAGACTTGGAGAGTTGATCGCGTTGCGCGTGTTGCTGTGGACATCAACCAAGCCTCAAACCCTCGACAGCTGTCACCCATACGCAAGTGCCATAAGTCGACAGGGACTGCATGACTCAGCAGACCAGTCCCAGCTCGCTGCAAGCGTTTTAGGGTGTTGTAATTGTTGTAATTGCACCGGCGCGCTGAACACTTCCTTTCACTCACTCAGTATGCGCCCTGCTCTGCGACAGGCCAGGACGCTGCTGAACCATGATGTGGCCCAGGCCTCAATACCGGCGTTTCTCTGCCCTGCCCTGCTGAGGAGCCCACGGCCCTCGCCTGGCCGCCATGCACAGCCAGCGCAGCGATTCTCGACATTCGGGCGAGCGCACCAGGAAGCCCCAGCAGCCATCCCTTCCACCGACACTGTCGAGACTATCGAGACTCTCGAGACTACCGAGAGCCAGCCACTGAATGCACGACCAGACAGGAGAGGGCTGCCTCGAGCCTGTCCAGGCTGCGGTGCACCCACGCAGCTGTTCGACAAGAAAGAGGCAGGCTACTACAACGTCGATAGGGGCGCCGTGCGAGGCTATCTGAACTGGGACCCCAGCAAGGTCCAAGAAGCCACGCAGGAGGACGATGTCTACTCGAAAGCGCTCAAGGATGCAGACCCTGAGCTGCTGAAAGAGCTGGGCGTCCTCGATGCCCCCACGACCACCGAGGCGCTGTCTCCGGACACGCCAGTCTGCGACCGCTGCCACAACCTCATCCACCACAGCATAGGCACGCCCATTCACCACCCTACCGTCGACTCCATCCAGCAGACCATCGCCGAGTCGCCCCACCGCCGCAACCACATCTACCATGTCGTCGACGCCGCCGACTTCCCCCTCTCCATCGTCCCCAACCTGCAATCGTCCCTGCGCATACCCAAATTACGAACCCAGAATCGCCGGGCGAAACACAAGGGCTGGGTAGCCAACGACCGCATTGCAGAAGTCAGCTTCATCATCACAAGGGCGGATTTGCTGGCGCCGAAGAAAGAGCAGGTAGATACGCTTATGCCATACATAATGGACGTCCTGCGTGATGCACTAGGCCGAGACAACAACAAGGCACGACTCGGAAACGTACGGCTGGTCAGTGCCAAGCGCGGCTGGTGGACACGGCAGGTCAAAGACGACATCTGGGAGCGCGGTGGTGCAGGCTGGATGGTTGGCAAGGTCAATGTTGGCAAATCAAACCTCTTCGAAGCTGTCTTCCCCAAAGGCAGAGGCGCCGACTACCAGGACGTGCGCAAGATTCGCAGCGCTGCCGAGCGCGAGGCCATGCTCAACAACGCACAGTCTCTTGACGACCTGACGCGAGTGCAGAAGCAGCTTGCAGACGAAGACGCCGAGATTGAGCGCTACAACAAGAAGCCAAACCAACACATTCACCAACCACCTCGAGCTCTGGAACGCGATCCTGAGGAAGAAGAAGACGACGACTTCGAAGACCCCGATGCTCTACTACCTCCACCCCAGCCCTACACTCCCTATCCGGTCCTTCCCATTGCTTCCTCCCTCCCAGGCACCACCGCCTCGCCCATTCGCATTCCCTTTGGCAAAAACCGTGGCGAGCTGGTCGATCTCCCCGGTCTGGCACGCACTACACCCGGGCTGGAAACCTTTGTCCAACCCGCACATCACGACGACCTCATCATGAAGAACCGGCTAAACGCCGAGCGCTTCTCCCTCAAACCAGGCCAATCCCTCATCCTCGGCGGCGGCCTCATCCGCATTACCCCCGTCACCGAAGACCTCATCTTCCTCGTGCACCCTTTCGTCCCCATCCACAGCCACATAACCCGCACCGACAAAGCGCAGGCCTACCAAACCCAAACCTCAGACCGGCAGCTCCAAGTGCCCCCCATCCTCGCCCCCAACAAGGGCTCCAACATGAACTCAGCCGGCCGCTTTCCCCTTAAATGGGACGTGACCAAGAAACTGGCCGGGCCCCTCACCAGCTCCGTCGCGGCCAAGATGAAACCAGAAAACCTCCCCTTCCGCATCTGGTCCACAGACATCCTCATCGAGGGTGTAGGCTGGGTCGAAGTCTCGGCCCAGACGCGCCGTCCCCAGGGCTGGAAACCAGTCGGCATGAAGAAGAAAGACCCAAATCACGCGCGCCACGAGCGCGAGCGCAAACTGCGCGAGGAAAAGGACTTTAAAGACCGCAAATTCGGCGCCATTGCCGCGGCGGAACAAGCAGGTGTCCAAGTCGACGACGCGCTGAGTCGTGAGTTTGCTAAAGAAGCTGCGGCTGCTGTCTCCAAGCAAAGTCAACTCGATACTGCGACTGGGACTGGTGACGACATGGCAGAGTGGGAAGACTCGTATCCCGAGATTGAAGTCTTTTCCCCCTTGGGCAAGTTTGTGGGTGCCAGGAGGCCCATGTGTGCTAGTACGGTTATGGGGCCGAAGAGCGTGAGTAGTAGGGAGAGGGTGGCGAGGCCGAGGAGGAGTATGGTTAGTGTTAAGAGGCAGAGGAGGCCTGGTGGTGGGAAAGAGTAGTTGATTAGTTGGTTTGTGAGTGCTGAGATTGTATGCTGTAGGAATAATGGAAAACAAAAGAAAAAGTGTTTGGGTGTACGATAATGTAAGAGGAAGAGGGAGAATATAGAGTTACGCTCAAATTGTACATGTATGTTCCTACTTGATACAAAACTATACTTTGTTTCCTTGTGCAACAGCCGCATAATAGGTGGACTAGTCGCCGCTCCAAATTCGTGTCAACGCCGTACGCCTGTTCTGTTACGACATGCACTTTCCTACCCCGATTTCCAATCATGACTGCTTCTCTTGTACACCTCGTGCAATGCACAACTCAACTCTGCTCCTACATTGTCTCGACCAAATGATCTCAGTCGTAGCCCTGCGCCTTGCGCTCGAGCACCTCGAAGAACGGCTGCTGCACTTTGGCGCAGTCCTTGCCCGAGTCTTTGCCTTCCTTGTCGCAGCCAGGGAAATTGGCGACGAGGTGGCCTTCCTTGTACTGTCCGTCCTGTGCGCTGGGGCCCGAGACGTATGCATTGAGGAGGTGCTGGGGGATCATGGCGAGCTTGGCGAGAATGGTGCCGTGCCACCTGGGTAGTGTGTTAGCTGCTGATGCTGTGCAGAGTGTGTGAGAGATGTTCAAGAACATACTGTACAATGTGTTCCAGGGCGTGGCTCTCGGCCTTTTGGAAGTTGTAGCTCCGGTAGATGGGGTCGAACCAGGCATCTAGGAAGAACTTGGCCCACTCGCCGTTCCTGACGATAAACGAGGTAGGTGCCAGTCCCTCCTTGTCCTGCGAGACGATGAAGTCTATGCGGTCGCCCTTCAGGTTGCTGAAGGTCTTGATGACACTGTCTGGGGGCACGACTGGCGCGTTTGTGATCATGAGCTTCTCGAGCTTGGCAGGAGCGAGCAGGTGGGATTCGAGAGAGAGTTCGGGCGACATGATGAGGGCGGTGCTGTCGAGGTACCAGAAGAAGGTGGAACCTGGGTGCAGGGTCATGGCATGGCGGAGGGCGGGGACGCGGGACCAGGTGCTGGGGGCGTTCTTGAGGGGGTATTGGGTGTTTGTGGGGAAGTGTGTCAAGTAGCCTGGCGACATGTCAGTACGCTATGCTGCGCCGTTTGTAGTGTTGAAGGACGCACCGTGCTTCTTAGCATAGTCCTCGCGGTTCGCCTTGATCTTCTGCACCCATGCTGCATTGGCCTGGGGGTCGAGCACCGTGACAATGACCACTGGCGCACCACTCCCCACTGCGACCTTGGCTATGTTGGCCAGGGGTGCAGGGCTGGAGCTCCCGCCTATCCCCAGCAGCCAGAACAGCGTGAGGAATCCTAGTATGGCACCGGCGATGACTCGGGGCTTGCTTCGTAGCAGGTTCCTGAACGCCGGGGGAACGAAGGAGCCCTGGCTGTTGCGCGCGGCATAGGGAGGTGGCCGCGAAGTCTTGCGCGGAGGCATGGCGAAGTGCATGGTGAAGGTGTGGGGCCAGGAGGCCAGGTGTGAAGTGCGAACAGTCGGGCTATCGGACGAAGGGTGCAGTTGGACGTCGGCAATTGGGGTCTGGCGGGCGGGACTAGGGAATCATGCTTGGGGTCCGGCGGCGACAAGCGTGGAGGAGCAGCGGTGATCGATCAGTTGTCTTGGAACCGCCAAAATGCCATGTGTCGCAGTACTCCAAATTATGAGATGGGCAGACGGACTTGGCGCGCGATGCAGTAGCGGGACCCTTGCGTCGACGCGCTACTAGTGCCCGCTCAATACGGTACTCGCGAGCTCACCACGTATATATTCGCGTCTTCTCGGTTGCGTCGCTGGGTGGCACAATTCCGATCGCGTTGGCTGTCTCTGAGTCCATCAGTCGCTTGTAGCTTCTTCATCATGACATCGGTCGACGTGGAGCGTCGAGTCGCTATGCGAGCCCCTGTCAATCTTCGGCAACACCAACGCGTAGGCCACGATAGCCATGTTCAGCCCTACGAATATCACTACTCTGACCAGATAAGGTGACATGAGTGAGTGCTGACTCTATGCCATCAGCAAGGGCAGCCTCATGAACTGGCCTGCACCTGCGTTGCCAAGACTGAAGATAATACGAAGAAGCTCGTTTTTATTGGTCGAACGCTTGTGCAGCACCACCCAGGAAGCATCACAGAATAATGACATACTTTGAAGCTACTTAACATACATGCTAGCGGCAAAAAGACGTTGTTTTATCTCTAGATACTATCTAGTAACTAGTGGCAGTGTTGCGTGCGTGGAGCGTACAGAGTGTTCTAGTGGTTTTAGGAGGTATTCTGTCAACCGAAACGACCTCCTTCCTACGCTGACGGGACATCATCGAAAGAGCGAGGCGCTCGGCGGATGGCGGCTAACAAGCACTCAGAGCCTTCGCTTCAACGTCACAATTCTCATAAGAGGCGCGACTTAGCTTTTGCAGCTTAGAAATAGCACATCGAACCCGCTATGACGTCGCTGCATTGTCACCGTAATGCCTCGATGGATTCGATATTTGAGCCTCGCCGGCCCTTCCCACTCCCAAATCCCTAACCTACCAACAACCACAACGACACATCAAAATGGTCAACAAAGTTATTCAGTTGAGATGTACATGTAATGAGTATCCATGGGGCCGTACTGGTCGCGAGTCACTCGCAGCGACGTTGTGCGAGAAGACACCAGGCAATGGTTTCAAGCTTGATGAGAGCAAGCCCTATGCTGAGATGTGAGTTTGATCATACAAAGCATATAATCTGACACTAACGAAGAACAGGTGGATGGGTACCTACCCAACATTACCGTCATTCGTGCTCGAGACCGATGAGAACCTCCAGGATGTCCTCGACAAGCATTCTGACGAACTCATCGGACAGAACATTATCAAAAAGTTCGGCCACACAAAGCTACCTTATCTCCCCAAAGTTCTCTCGATAGCAAAGGCACTACCTCTGCAACTGCACCCAAACAAGGACCTAGCAGCGAAGCTTCACGAGAAAAACCCTGACCAGTTCACTGACGCCAACCACAAGCCTGAGATCGCACTGGCTCTTGGCCCCTTTGAAGCGTTTGTTGGCTTCAGACCTCTGCAAGACATCCAGAAACTCATGGAGCTTGAGCCTTTGAAGCACTTCCTTCCAGAGATAAAGAAGCCCAACTTCGATGACCAGACTCTCAAGCATGTTGTCAAGACTCTGCTCGAGGCTTCTGAAGAAGACGTCCGCAAGACCAATGATGCCCTCCTGAAGCTTCCCAAGGAGAAGTTTGGCAAGGAGACATACATTCCCAAGCTCATTCCCCGTCTCTCGGAGCAGTACGACAAAACCGACAACGGCACGCTTGTTGCGCTCCTCACTATGAACTACATGCAGTTGAACGAGGGCGACAGCATCTACATCCCAGCAGACGGCATTCACGCCTATCTATCCGGCGACATCATCGAGTGCATGGCGCGATCAGACAACGTCCTGAACACCGGTTTCTGCCCCCGCGCTGATCGCGACTCTGTCGACACATTCATCTCATGCCTAACATTCAACCCACACGACGCCAACGAGGCGCTTCTCAAGCCGCAGAAGTTTGACCGTAGCAAGAACGGAAACACCAAGATCTACGCGCCACCTATGAGCGAGTTCAACATGCTGATGACAACACTGGGTGACGGTGACAGCGACACGATTGGCGCGCTGAAGGGCCCCAGCATCATGATCGTAAGCGAGGGTGAGGGTACACTGAAGGCGGACGGCAAGGAACACAAGTTGAGCGCAGGCTACATTTTCTTTGTTGGCCAGGGTAGCGAGCTTGAGTTTTCTGCGACCAAGAAGCTGAAAGCATTCACAGCTTACGTTGAGTAGGAAGCGGATAATGAGGCTGAGCACCCGTATCTCGCGGGCATGACATTACGACCGATTGGAGGACTTATGATTACCAAGACTTTCTCCGCATACTGTAGACACAAATGTACATGGATGTAACTTTCTTGAGTGAGCGCACGTACAACTACACGATTCCACAGTCGGCATTGCGGATCCGGTGTTGCCGTCCCCCACACTTCATCTTTGTTCCCCCGCACTCCATGCAGGCATGCTCACAGTGCACAGCTTCCCCTCATTCGGAGCTATAAAACCGGAATGGAGGCTCACAGACGTTGTGCAGAAGGCAGCTCTCTGTTTCGCAGCTTTACTATCTATCAATTGGTTCATTCTACCCAATAAATCGCAGTAATTGAGGTAGAGGCAGCGAAACGTTTACTCCAACTTCACGCACGAACTCCGCTGAGATCCGATATACTCACTCAATTGAAATCCTGGTAGCTTGACTCCAAGACATCCTGCTTGCTAGCAATCGTCGAGATGGCTTCGATATTGAGTAAAAGAGATTCGATGGAGGCTAGTGTCGAAACACCTCTTTCTACGAAACCCTCGAGTCCTCATCCCGAGCCAGCTCGTTCCAAAAGCCAGACGGGACTTGTGTCACTGCCGCCTTCAATCCGTAACACAATCTACAAATATGCCCTCGACACTGAGCTTGTCAACGCTGGTCTACCCAATGTGTCGTACACGCACACTCTTGATGGCGCGACGGGGTCGTTGAAGTTCAAAGCTTCAAGAACTCCATTCCCCATACAGACCAGCTTGTTCTACGTGAACAAGCTTATCAGCAAAGAAGCGCTTCACTTTTTCTACTCTGCGAACCTCTTCGTTCGCTTCGCCATCGCCACTTCGGATACGCGACATGCGAAGACTATGCTGGTCGACTCTGGAATCTTGTTTGCTCCATCGTCACCCTCATCGCTCGATGCCAGCGTCCACCACGCGCTCGACATCTCTCTCGTGGAGAAAGACAGCACAAAGAAACGAGCAAACGTCATGTTCCCCGCCCAGTACCTCCCACGGTTAATCAACTTCCTCCGCGAAGCTGGTTCAGTGACCAAATCATGGGGGAGTACACGCAACCTGAACCTCTCCATTCGGAACAGCTACGGCTTTCCCATCTCCCGTCTCCAAGGCGATCTCCTCGAAGGCTTCCGCGTCCTGAAGGGCTTCTCCTCAGTCACGATATCCTCGCACCACACGCTTCCACACTATACATCAGGTCTGGGCGCTTCCATGACAAGCGCCTCATTCGACACCGAGCACTGGCTCACCAGCATCACCGAACTCGCCGATCTCTCCGACGCCGCACGCATCACAACCGAGAACGGCACCGCAGACTACCCCATCAGCGTCGAATACGCACAAGCCGTCATCGTCGCCCTAACCTACGGCTTCCTCACCTCCGCCGAAGCAATCCACGGCCCCACACACGCAGAAGCCACATTCAAACGCATCCAGCGTCTACGCTGGCGCGTCGAACTCGGTCTCGGCATCACGCTATCGCTGCAGCACCGCTCGCTCGACACGCACAAAGACTGGCTATCCTCGCCCCAGCTTCCCCTCCAGACGCGCAAAGAAGCAGCCTGCGACTTACTCCTCGCGGAGTCTTCAATCTCAAAAGCACTATCTCTCGCCACTGACTCGCCTTCCCCGGCTGAAAACCCGTGGTATCTTTCCCTCCCCGTCGAGCTGATCCCGCCCAACAAGCCGACGTGGTTCTCGGAGCAAGAGAGAGCACAGACGTGGTACGCGCTCGGCGTCGTGCACACGTCGCTGGGCGAGTATCTGTTCGCTGCTGGTGCGTTTGAGCGGGCGCTGGGTATGTGGGGGTCAGAGGAGGGGGTGGAGAAAGTAGAGAAGGCGTTTGAGAAGGCAAGGATGGGGATTGAAAGTGATAGGGAGGGAATGTTCAAGGGGAGGGTGCAGCCGGGTTCGGGGCTGAGGAGGGCGGCTAGGGTTGCTGCGGATTAGCGATGCTGTATGACTACCGTGGTGAGCGTACAAGTTGAGGCAAAGCGAATCATTGCAGCACTTGGGTGATTGTAGCCATCAACTAGGTCCTAAACCTATTCGAGGGCAGAATGACTGTCCTTCTACCATGCATCATTCTCTAGGCGAGAGCAATAAACAGCAAGCTTTGGTGTTTCACGAAACGACGCGTAACTGTTGTAACCTCCTAGACTCCCTTAACTCGATGGACGAGATACTGGCTCAGTAAAATGAGTGAGCGTGTCTCGTCCAATAAGCTCTTATTAAATTATTCCCTTCTCGTGAACCATGGACCCTGTTTGACTCATCGACCAACTCTGCTACAACTTCGTTTCGCGTTAGTCAGCGTCGAAGCAAACAAGAATATATAAAGACTCAAGAGCGCCCCTCCGTAGACTTCTCATACGTGCACAGCGGTCCTTCGACTATGGCATTACAACCCCCCAAACTCCAGCTGTCGAGGGAGCAAAAAAAGGTAGCTGATTGAACTGTCAAGTCTGGTTAGCTGCATTTCTTGCTTCACCTGACACGGGTTTGAGAGGGTTGTATCCATCAGACATTTTTTGTTTTTATTTGTTTTTCATCACAGCTTTTCTTGCAAAGAGCCCACTGGTATCTTGTGCAAGGACGGAAGGGAAAAGAGTGGGCGAAGCGAAGTGGAGCGACAGGAGCGGAATGGAGAGAGAGAGAAAAGCTTTTTGCAGCATTATCCGTGCTTAGCGATCCTTCCCATGGTCATCTTGTGGGTAGAGTGTAGAACGTAAAGAACGTACTTACTGTGACTAGAAAACCAGAACTCAAACGGAGAGAGAAAAGCTTTCGCAGGATTATTCGTGCTTAGCGATCCTTCGACTGGTCATCATGTGGGTAAAGTCCAAAGCATAAAGACCGTACTGACTGTGACTAGAAAACCAGAAATGGAACTGGGACTCTTTGTCCACGGTGAATAACATCTGCAAGCTCCTACCACATGTCCATTGATGGGGAAACGAGGGATAGTCCAGTACAAATGCACCAGTGGGCAGAGGGAAGGCAACTAATGATGAGTACCTCGAATTATTCTTTTGCCTGTGACATCGTGACCAGCACCTCACCGTGTCTGGTTGTTCGGTGCACGGCAGGAGCCTTCAAGAGACAGGTACTGAGGTTGCCAGACGGTCAGTGATGAGCGTGCGTCGACAGGAGGGCTCCTGCCACTTTCGATCGTCAGCAGGCATCTGGTTCGGGAAGCTTCTTGAGCGCGTAGCACAAAACTCTGAGACCGTCATATAGTTCACGATATTTTGATTTACCGATATGAAATGCACAAATGACCAAATATCTGCATTTGCACCACAATGAGGATTTACCTGCGACGTTGGGTGAAGCAGGTTGGAGTCACAAGGGACGCTTTCCTCTTTCGAAAGTGCAACCCCAAGATTATGGTGACTCCATAACAAAGCCTTGTATTCTCTGATGGCACTGACAACGAGTGATACAGCGATCTCCGGCGGTCAAATGTGGGTTAAGCTTAGCATGACACTATTAGCTGGCAGCCTACAAATTGATCTTCTCTCTGAGATCTTATACCTGACATAGAAATTGAGGAATGCAGTAAATCAAGTGGTGTCCAGTTGTTTGCTAGTCCGTGCAAATACAGAAAGCACTCTTCATATGGAGTCCTTCCCCTACCTTGAGAAATTGAGGTTTGATTCGATAAGCGGCCTTTTTTACCAGCTACAACTGCTAAATCTGTGCACCATCGAGCAGACTAGAGAAAGGTCCTCACGCATGAGTAATCAAAGTAGTGACTGTTCCTCTACTGGAAGCAAGGTCGCATTCGAAGTATCGAGTTCATTTCAGGAAGAAACCTTGAGGTTGATTCAGGGTCCCACTACTCTTGGCGAGATTACCTAGAAGACAAGCAAAAGTACAAGAAGATAGTGAACGATGTTACATAGTACTGTAGAGCTGTCTACCTGTCAACTCGACCAGCAACTTGTGAGAAATCTGTCGTCTGACTACGAAAGAGGTAGCGACATGTCGTTGTTCCGTCCAACCTGTGGAGAGCTCGAAAAGCAGATATCCACAAAACATCCTTAATCAATTCAGCATCTGATCGGAGACTCTATTAAGAAATCCTTCGGCTCATAGCAGATACCACTATCTGAAACTGTAAGCACCCAGTCTGAGATCTGCTTTGCTGCCGTTGCTGGAGTAGTGTTTTCATTCAAGGTGTCCGTGACGATTTGTAGCAGAGCTACCTGCGAGGATACAGGCTCTGAAAACCCCTCAAACTCTACGGACGAGACCAGTTTCTGTCGGCGCACCTCGTGTCCAATTGCGAGCCATTTAAGTTGCCTTTCCTTTCAGGCTTCGGTCATCGTTGCAGTGTGAAGTCGCACAATCGCAATATAGTCATAGGATTCTTCAAATTAAAGTGAGTATGATTGAATACCTAACAAGTGTAGAACAACTGTTCTTACAGCTCACTAACAGCAATAGACAGCACTAGTGACAGCACCGCACCAGTGACGTCATTAGCCGCTTCCAAGCTGACCACATCAGTCTAAGATGGGCCATGCACGAAGTGCAACCTCCAACTGTCATGCTGAAGGTTGTGCATGCATGGTTAGTCTGTGACTAATTCAAAAGGCGTTTTCGATCATTGTGATGTTTAGAGGTTTCTCGTCTTCCAGAATGAATCAACCAATCAAGGCAAGTGTCATGATCGGCCACGTTTGTGGCTGTCAGCCTGAGATTCTGTTGGCTGCGCAAGCGCCCTGGGAGATTCAGCCTTTCCGCCCCCAAACTGCGAAGGTCCTTGGGAAACTCAGCTCTGTGAACACAATGCCTTCATTGCGACCAGACGACATGCGAAGCCCCGTAGCAGATCCCTATCATGTACGGCCACACGTCTGGGTCAACGGGGATACCTGACTCAGGCTTGAGTGTGTTGTACCAGCCTGACTTCGAGCCCATAGCGGAGTAAGTACTCGTAGACTAAGTGCACCAAGACGGTGTCTGAACCCCCTTTAGTATTGTCTTTGTTCACGGACTCCAAGGGCATCCCAAAAATACCTGGACAAAGCGCATCTCACGCGAGCCACTACCGAACGCGGCCTGCATCGAAAAGAGAACACGATCGCGCCTTCGATTCTGGAATCGTCAATCAGCGGGCGCAGACTCATCATCCTTCATCAGCCTAACTACAAGTGACAGCGGACATGGCAGAAGTCATTCTTGCCCACAGGATATCTTTTGGCCGCAAGATCTTCTGCCTAGCGACCGACCCGATGTCCGTGTCCTGACATGGGGTTATGACACGGTTATTACCAAGGGCTGGAAGCGTGCGAACAAGAACAACCTCTTCGCTCACGCTAGAGACCTTCTGTATGCACTGGAGAGGGCGCGACCACTTCGTCGGCCTATCGTATTCGTCGCCCACTCGTTGGGTGGTATCATGGTCAAAGAGGTTCTTCGTCGATCAGAAATATCCAGCGAGGAAAGCATTTGTGATATCGTGTGCTCTACTACAGCGATTATCTTCATGGGCACACCGCACAGGGGAAGCCCTGGACTGGCCAACTTAGGGGAAATCGTTCGCCGTACAGCTAGCACTGTTCTTCGAGTCGACTCAAATGCTACCGTCTTGCGTACACTTGGCTGCGACAGCCCTGAGCTCGAGCTCTCTCGCGAATCGTTCACAGCCCAGTGGCGGAAATACAATTTTCGTGTTAAAACGATACAGGAAGCACTGCCAATCGGCGGGGTAGGGATCAGTCGCTACGCCGAAAAAGTTGTGCCAGACACATCGAGCTCGTTAGACGATGCTCGAGAGCATGCCGAAACAATTGGCGCTAATCACATGGAGATGGTACGTTTCTCCGGTCCAGAGGATGTTGGCTACCAGAAGGTTGCTGGAGAGATACGCATAATTATCGAATCTCTCTACAGGGTGCACATGCAGCAGCCGGTCACGATGTTCAGCACTACTGCTTCGACATCTACTTCCGCACTTTTGGAACCGCTTTTGCAGCCTGCCAAACTCCAGAGGCTACCTATCGTACAAGCATACAATGCCGACGAGCAAAAAGTGCAGGAGCTGTTGATGCCTCCTTGGCATCATAAACTGGCCAGACCTAAGACGGCAGACTCCCCAGGATCTGCAAGCTCTCCGTTGATCCCACCTCAGCCCCAGCCTGCACCACCGTCGACCCTGTCAGCTTTGGAGAGGGAGTGCTTGCAATCCTTATCGTTCGCCCAACTTGGCGCTCGCGAGGAGAACATCAAGCCAGAGCTCGAGGGTACCTGCACGTGGATCTTAAACCATCCCGTTTACCACGAATGGAGGTCGAGGCAGAATGCAAACACTCACAGAGGAATGCTTTGGATCAAGGGCAAGCCAGGAGCGGGCAAATCGGTAATCATGAAAAAGCTCTTACGGACTGTTCAAGATTGCGAGTTGCCAAACTCGATTGTAGCATCTTTCTTTTTCAACGCTCGTGGCGCTGATCTAGAACGTAACACCAGAGGGATGTCGCAGTCGCTTTTGCATCAAATTTTACAACAACATTCAGGGATGCGTCAACAGTTCCTTAATTTCTATCTTAAAAGGAAGCAACTCCAAAGCTCCGTAGTTCTTCGCGAAACGGAGCTTAGGGACTCCATAGTACGCTACCTTACGCAGACTGTCGGTATGTCGGTATTCTTGTTCGTTGATGCTCTTGATGAGTGTGAAGAGCACGAAGTTCGCGAAGTGGTCAATTATTTGCGCGAACTGACAGATCGGGCGTATAATGCAGGGAACGTGGTCAACGTCTGCATGTCAAGCCGTCGCTATCCTACCATAAGTATTTCCCGATGTCCTGAGATTGACGTCGAAGAAGGCAACCGGACAGACGTAACGAGATATGTCTACAAGAAAATATGTGCGCACGCTGATGGGTCACTGCCTGAGTCGCTAGCTGCGTCGATTGATAGTAAGGCATCTCACGTCTTTCTATGGGCTGTCCTGGTTGTGGAGATGGTCTTGCGAGGCTGGGACTCAGGCATACCGTTTTCAGAACTCGAGGCTATGCTCCAACGCATTCCCGAAGACATTGACCAGATCTTTGATGGTCTGTCGCATACTCTCACTGATGAGGAGCGCCCAGAGAGTGTAAGACTGTTCCAGTGGGTTTTGCTTGCCAAGTCGCCACTCAACCTGGGCTCTCTAAAGTATGCGTTAGTCTTTGGCTGTGACAGGCCTCCACCATCTTTCACTGCACTTCATGCCACGGAAGCGCAGTTCGTATACCAACAACTGACTCGACGAGTCACGCATTACTCTAGAGGGCTTCTCGAAGTGATCCGGAGGTGCGACCATTCGTCTGACCTCAGATGCGATGTCCACGACACGTATCTGGTGCAGGTCATCCATGAGTCGGTCCGAGACTGGTTCTTCGACGGAGGAGGATTCTGTCGACTAGACCCATCATTGAGTCCTGATCCAATTGCGAAGGGCAATCTGCAGATCATCCGAACATGCATCAATGTTCTTACGACTTGCGATTTCAGGGTGATGCATCCTCTGCAAGTCAATGTTCCTCGCGGCCTCTCAAATCAAAACCAATGCGAGGGTACATACTGGTCTTCAAATAATGTTTTAAATGGCATTGGCCCGAATCTCAGCAATATGCAGGATGTCTCGGCTATCACTCGATATTGCGCCGACTATCTTTTTGATCACGCAATGCGTGCTGAAGAGTGCGGCATGGTTTCTGAACTGCTTCTGGGTACACTTTCAGAATCAAATTCGATTTTGTGGGCCAATCTACTTGACGGTGTTACCAAAGATGAGGTTTTGCGGTTTCATCCGAGCGCGCACAATGTGCTCACGCTGCTCTGCCGCAAAGGTTTCCAAAAATCAGTCTCATGGGTTCTGGAGAACGGGAAGGATCACCGAGCAAAAGAGCTGCATTGTAATGCTATCCGAGCTTGCATTCTGGGCCGGCATTTAGATACCATGAATGTCCTTGGTCGTTATCAATGTGTAACGACCGTTGTCGACTCGATCGGTCGCAATGGGGTTCACTGGACCTGTGAAACTTTTGCAATTGGGTACACCGAATACCTACTCAATGCTTTCCGCGACCTTCTAAACTTCTTCCTCGAAAGCGGTGGCAATATAAATGCTAAGGACGACAACGGTATGACGGGTCTGATGATTGTCGTCCAAAAGGGTGGCGAGGGTGGGATCATCAAAGTTTTGCTTGAGCTCGGAGCATATGTGGATGAGCGCGACCACCGTGGACGCACCGCCTTACATATCGCAGTCGAGAACGATAATGCTTGGTTGGTGGGTACATTGTTGGAACACGGTGCATTTCCAGAAGCTCGGGACAATGACGGGCAGAGCCCTCTCCACAAAGCAGCGGCTCTAGGACGCGAGAAGCTGACAGATCGGCTTCTGAAGGCCTCTTCATCCTCAAATTTTCAGGACACAGCTGGCGCGAGTCCACTGCACTTAGCTGCGCTGTCTGGCAACGGAAGAATTGTTCGCCAACTGGTGTATGCTGGCGAGAACCCAAACCTCGCTGATGAGATGGGTCAAACTCCTCTTCACATCGCGGCAAGGAAGATTTCTTATGGAGCATTAGAGGCCATGCTCGACTGTGGTGCAGATAAAGGATTGAAAGACCGGTTTGGTATGACGGCTGCCGACCATGCTGAAGCGACTACACGCGAACAGAAAATCTTAGACTTACTGGATCCAAGTCAACCACATCTTGGAGCCTACTATGGAGTTAGGGACAACCGTTCAACACGAGCATAGACTCGTGACCTTCGAGGCTATACTCTAGCCAAATCGTAATCACGTTTTAAGTAGCAGCTGCCCTGTCCTCTGTCTGACATCCACATGGAAAAGCCCACCAAGTCGATCTGTGGGCACATGATTCGACTAGGCAGCCAAGCGGATAGAAGTTTAGCACTCGGAAGAAGAATAAGAACATGAATAAGCATCAACTTTTATTGTTTATAAATAGTCTTGTAAAATAGGTTTATCTTTCTAAAGTTAAATTTATAAAGATTACTATCTTGTTATTATAGTAAGAGATCGTGTAGTAGGAAGTAGCTTTATGGTGTTCCTTCTACATATAATAACATAATGTGCGACAAACTGTTTTAATCGCGTGGCACACTACAGGAAGTAGCAAGTAAATTTACCCAAGCTAAGACTTCGGATCTCGGGGTGTAGAAATTTCCAGACGGATTTCAGAACGGAAGTAGACAGTACCGAAAACCCATTACAGCAGACTACGTGTTTCCCGCCACTTTCTCTAACGTGTCTCTATTTCATGTCCGCTTCCCTTTGAGGCTAGTTAGATTTCGGGTTCAATGGCTAGAGTATCCAATGGTTCCATCCCGAACGGTCTGGAATTGCTAACGCATGGTTACGTCACAACGTCCCTTGTTTCGATGCAAACGCTAGTAAGCGCTTGGAAGTACGCTGCCTCAGAACCCAGAGCTAGGATGCCTCTTAACGCGCGAAATCCATGTGGTGGAAGGCGTACGTAGATATGAACTGGGTGCTAAAAACACTACATAAATGAGACCACAACAAGTTCTTATACTGATCCGACCCTCTCGTAGCTCTTCTAGCGTACTATTTCCTATGGCACCAGGCAACAGGTATACAGCAGCGCATCAATCCCCTAACGGCGCAGGAGACGCTCGACCTACTGCGCAAGATGTCTTAAAGGACGAGGAGCTTGAATCTAAGCTCTTTGGAAGGGTGTTTCTTGTCACTGGCGCTTCAGCAGGCTTGGGTGTCGAGACAGTCAAGGCGCTTGCCATGACTGGGGCTACCATCTTCGCAGCAGCTCGAGATTTCGAGAAGGCCAAACAGGCTCTCGAAGGAATTCCGGGCAACATATAGCTACTTACCTTGGACCTTGCCTCCCTGGCTAGTGTACGAGCAGCCGCAAAGGACTTCATGGCAAGAAGCAACCAGCTCAATGTTATGGTGAACAATGCTGGTATGACGGGCACGCCCGTACGAACATTGACTTCGGACGGGTTCGAATCACAGTTCGAAACGAACTATCTAGGTGCGCCTGTTATATCTCATACGATGTTATTGACACTAGCTCAAAGCCGATAGGGCATTTCCTACACTTTCAACTTCTCAAGCCAACACTTCTGGCGTCTTCCACTCCGTCTTTCCACTCAAGGGCGGTCACTCTCACTTCCTCCGCGCATCGATATTCCCCTGTTCTCCTTGGCAATTACAACTTCGAGCACAACGCCTACAAAGACATAACCGCCTACGGCCAAGCGAAAACAGCAACGCTGTACATGGCGAATGCTATTGAGCGCTACTATGGCTCTCAATGTCTTCACGGTCTTGCTGTACATCCTGGAACGATCAAAACCGAGTTAACTCGCAACATGGATCCCGCTATGTTTGAGAAAGTCATGTCAGACCCCTCAATCGTAAATTCGCTCAAGTCCACAGGACAAGGAGCCGCGACTACAGTGCTCGCGGCGATTGGCAAGGACTTCAAGGGCGTCGGAGGAAAGTATCTAGAAGATGCCTCTGAAGGGGCATCTGGAGAGGATGGCGCGGCTTTTATATTGCCTGGCTATGCTTCTTGGGCTTTTAATCCTGAACAGGAGGATCAGCTATGGAAGTATTTTTGCAAGCTTGTAGGAGTTAATGTGGACTAGAGTTGGATTTTCGAAAAAATAACCCTCAAAGCAAATATCCAGAATTCTTAGTGCCCACCTACGCCCTGGGCTTCCACTGAAAGCTGAACGAAAGCAACCGATCTCTCGCGGTCTCATTCGTAGGTAGCGCCATATGGAGTCTTCTGCAAGAATCTGCCAGTTGCGGTTTATCGCAACTCAAAGAACAAGACCGCTATGACCCCAGCCCCCATGTGTGTTGAACTCCTGTATTATTTGATGGATCGTCTCATTAGGTAGATTTACCATGACAGACTCTGGATTTTCCAATGATAGCTGAGCTTGGAAATAGAATGAGTATATTCAATTACGGGCTATGCGGGAGATTTAACTACGAATGTATTGCTGAACTCATAAGGTGTAGTACAAGCTGGGACAATATTATGCATTGACAATAGTACTCTTCTATGAACTGCGAATGAGTCTCGGCGGCGCACCTTTGCAAAAGGGATCCCCTTCGTATTGTTGCCTTCCGTGCTTGTTCTGCGTACTTTCTGAATGAACCCAACTCCCAAGACATCTCGACCCGGAAACAGCTTATGAAAAGACCTCATCTAGGCCGGATCTTGAGAAAAAATGTGAAGATTTTGGCCTTCAATAGTAACAGGCGCCGCAGAGATGCTTCTCTACGCCTGGATGAAGAGGATGGCGATGACGGCGACAAGATCAAGAATCATGATCCTAAGTTGCATTCGGCACTGCTGAACCTCTGGAATTACGCAGTTCAGCCAGTCTTGCAAGCACTAGGACTCCTAAGGCACGACCCCAAGCCCAAACCATTACCTCGCGTAAGGTGGGTTGTCAGTGGCATTTCATCATTGCTGCCGCTCCACGCTGCAGGATCACACACTTCCGGGTCAACTGATAACACTATCAGTCATGTTGTCTCTTCGTATTCTCCAAGTCTTATGGCGCTAGACTTGCTTTGTCGAGAACCTCAATTTGCGATACACGATGAGAAAGCGAATGTTGTTGTGGTGTCCATGCCAACAAGCCCTCGACATGCGCCTTTGGCTGTCGCTCAAGAAGTGGAGGCAATTGTGACACATACCATGTCTTGGGCATCCACTGTTTGCCTTGAGCGGCCAACAAAGAAGCGAGTTTTGTATGCATTAACATCTTGCACTGTTGCTCACTTTGCGTGCCACGATATTATAGATGAGAACAATCCATTGCAAAGCGGGTTGATCATCAGACGAGAAGCAGAAGAGAAATTGAGTGTTGCAGACCTTGAGAGTGTAACGTGTGAGCATTCTAGAATTGCTTAGCATACTACGAAATATTAGATCTGTAGCTATCTCTGTAACGGTCTTTTTATATTGTGATAAAGCATTAAAGTTGCCGTTTTTTCTGGTTTACGGAACTCTGCGCCTGCTTAGTCTCAGTGGCTCCTGCTCCGCGATAACGCTTTCTTCCTCCCGCTTTGATCACCTTGCCTCCTGCTTCATAGTTTGTCTCGTCCGCTCTTCCGTTGTTATGAGATTAGGATAGAAAGGAAGGCGGCCCTCCTTCACCTGCAAGTAGCTCGCGCTCCCGCCAAATCTTTCCAACGCTCTTCTACTGCACACTCTTCTACTACACACTTTTCTACTGCACAACTTGCTCACATTGGTGCCCGAAACCATCTAATCTTTACTGCAGATTGCCTTCTCATTCATCGCTATCCTCATTATTCGCCTCCACTTCCGTCACTGCGCGCCCAACTTCCACCACACTTCATCATCGACCATGGACTCAACGACCACTGCGGACCTCAGCTAGTGCCGAATACTTCCAGGTATGACTTGCTCTTCCGTAGCGAAAGATGAAATCTAACCCAAGAATGTAGGCATTATGTCATCACCGGTCCTCGTCTCGATCCATACTCCTTCCTCGAAACGTCCCATACACAAGGTAGACAGCGTCCCCAAATACTCAACCTACGGCCTGTCTCCAGAACGGTGACAACGACTGTGGTTCGACTATCAGGATTGCGGTATGCCTGGTGTAAGGGATATTCTGAGGCAAGGTAGGGACCCCCTGCTCAACACCAGGGAAGAAGATTGTCATCCTTCCGACAGGAGTCCCTCGACAAGAGGGATACTATGTATGAAGATATATGTGCATCTAGAGGGGCACTGATGGGGGGTCGGGTCTTTTCTAGTTTTTCCTCCACACCCTGCTCAGTCTTTATGGCTGACAAAGAAAAACTACAGGGCGACTCAATCTTTGGATTATTGAGACAATAGTGTGGTGGTCATCGCTGCTAGTACCATGGTTGGAGTGAGTGGTTGCTGGGCTGTGCAGTCCCAGAGTTGCGGTCCCGTTGACGGGTTGAGGGGGCGCGCGTGCGAGCCTTGGTACGCTCGTCCATGAGATGACTGAGGAGTCATATTTCGGTGTTGCGGCCATGGTTAGAAGTTGGGTCAGGTCCTCGCTGGTTGCTTGAATGGGTAATCTCCAAATTTGTTAGGTGCAGTGGGTGCATGGACCTTGCTAGCTTGCATACACTTGTCATAGCGAATTGATCCCGTGTTTGTATTCTCAATGCTGGATTAGATGACCGGAAGAGCCGAGTTTACCGTGGTTTCCCCTTTTGGCCATGGTACGTTGTTGTTGACTTGCACCGTGAGACATCATGTTTACGTATTGATAGACATGTTTGTGAAATTCTCGCTGGTACTGTCGTGCGTTGATGGCCTCGAGATTGTCGGCGGCTGAGACGCCACGCTCTGTCCACCGTTAAAGACTAATCTTTGGTTTGGTGGTAGCCAAGAGGTCAAATAATTGAAAGTAAACGTACAGAGTGACCAAGACGTTTCGCCTTTCCTGGTTAGAGTGTGGCCAATTACGGCTAAGACCTCGAACGATCTGAGGAGTATTCTCGTTCGTCACGTGTGGACTGGGGTACCCGAACTGGTTTGGAGACTCTGTGTGGTCTTCCACGAGCACGTAATAGTAGCATACGCAGTCACGGTCATAGTAAGTCCACATGCGGGGTAAGGCGTAAGGCGAGCATCTAGATGATGTTGCCAATTCGAGGTATACGCTCTAGTGCCGTGCTTTGAGCTGTACCACGTTATACCTCCTCCACCACTTTTTCGTCGACGGATACTGGACTGGCGCGGCTAAAGTCCCTTCCTTGACTACTAGCACATGGATGCTGCACTGGACGCTCATTACTGTTGCAATGAGTGTGGATAATGTCGTGCGCGGCTCGTTGAAGTCTACTGCGATAAAGGTCTTCGTGCCTTTTTTGGTGGGAATTCCTATGCCAATCCTTACTTTTGTAATCTTATCGTATCTTCGGAAAGCACAATGGCCTCGGAAGTATGAAGGATGGGAAATCGCAGCACTCAACACTGGTACGATTACATCATCATTTGTCTATCTCTTCACTCCACCAAGCTGACGGTATGATCCGAACAGCCCAACAGCTCCGCTCTCCGGATCGCAATTATCGGATCTCGATCAAGCTGTATCTCTTGCGATAGGCACTTTGGTTGCTATACCTGTCTTGTTTTTGCTATGGAAACGAGGGAGGCAATGGTCCAAGACTCGGATAACAGCTTACCATGGATCATAATCAAAAATCTGACCTAGTCTTGCGTAACTTCAAGAGAAAAAATAGGCTTTTCGTATGCATTCATGGATGCGCCTTCAAGCCTAGGGAGCTTCACCTCGATAAGCTCAAGTATGGTCAGCTGGACCAATCTTCCTCTTCTAGCTCTTGGGTGAACTTACATGTTTTGATCCTCGATTCTCTAAGTCATTGTACTGATAGGCTGTGTGAAACGTAATGGCGCGTTCCAAAGTTGTGAAACAATTCCCTAGCATTACGTCTGTGATGTTTTCGCTGGTGGTGCCTGAGCACTCGCGAACAAGCCAGGTTAGGAATAGTTCTAGCAGTTGGATGCTGGGGGGTTCGAAATAGAGTTTCTTCAATGAGCCAAATTCGCTCAGTACAGCACATGAAAAACTGACTTGTTGAGCTAGCCCTGAAAATACTCTTGATTAAAGGTTTGTCTTACTCGATTCACATCCTGAAAATTGTCTCGTAGGCCTTGAAGCTCGATGGGACTAGCAAGTCCTTGCTCCGTCTCCGAGCCATGGGCTCAGGCGGCGCAATCAACTAAGCTCTTTTCTTTAAATCTTCGTAATTGTATGTGCCTGCGGTTGCTTCTAACTGCCTGTTTTGATTTCGAACCATCTTAGGTCTTTGCGCAGGTGATTGCTGAATGGCCGTCAGAATGTGGCCAGTGAAAATTAGCAAGTTAAGGGCGGCAGGGTGTGATTTCTAGGTGCGCGACCTGCGCCCAGAGGAAAGAACAGATATCCTCATACGAAGCAGCTCATAGAGCGGCAAGATGTCTTGTGTATCAATCTAGGTGCCCGAAGTCCGTGTTCAGGTAATAGAAGCGCAAACAAAGTTAGGCTACTTAGCAACCAAAGGCCAGGTTTTAGGGAACGCGAATCTAGAAACAGATAGCAGTGCACAATGAGATCACCACACCAAGACTTAGTAAGATAGTTAAACGGATAAGAGATCTTGTTTTTAATGTCCTATGGTCGTATGTATTAATGATATCAAGATATGAAATATATATCCAAGTTAGTGCCAGCTCGCGTGCTTGAAGTGTGTCGTCGACTCATCTCACCAGTCTTTTCTTCTAACAGCCTCCTCAGTAGTGGCTTTACCACGAAGCTATCGCGGCCAGCTGAAGTCATCGCTATATGACCATCTTCTCGGCCCTGTACGTTGGCTTTGACACGCTTGTCAAGTAGCAACCTTGCTATCTCTTGACGCACACTCTCTGCCACCACACCGCGTAATTGTTGTACGCTGTCACCGATGACTTAATTGTCAACTGCTTCTTCCAGACTTTCCCAGCTTCTGCAAAGCCTACTAGCCTAACAGCTGATCTAGACGCTCCTGATCTGAGCAGGCCGAGTGCAGTAGTGCAGCCTCATGTTGATACCACGCCGCGTAATGTTGCGAACTACTCGGAGCCACGGATAGTCCCGAGAGTCTAAAACAATCTCGGAAACCTGACCTGTCACTCTGGGAGAACGCCCTTTGTCCATGTTCGGCAAGGTGGTGAAGACTCTAGTCCAAGCACGGACGCGACCGGGTAAACACTCTTCCAGTCACCACCAAGAATCACAACCAGCCACAAAAGAGTTGCGCGTCCGTTGCGTGGTGGTTACCAAAATCGAATCTGTTTGGAAGTCATGGCGCTCTGTTTGCGTGGCTCTGAATCTAGTTTTCTTGCTTGGCTAAAACTACAGGTGAACTGTATACGTCAACTGCAGTGAATAGATGGCTTGTATAAGTTGGCTTGGAAACGCGCGAAGAAGATGGTATCCAGTTGATTGAAACAGAAACTCCCTTCACCTGGCATCTCTAGACGACCAATTCCACACAATGTTGCTCTCCGATCTTTGCACCGTCTCTAATGTGCAGGCAGCTCTTCCCGCGAACGGCGCCCTCCTTGGCCTCAATCTTCTTCCCGACACTGTAACTGCAGCTCCTGTGTACAATGCTTCCCTAGGCGGCGGTATGGGCAGCACCAGCAGCAGCGGTGCTACATACAACTACTGCAACGTTACCGTCAGCTACTCCCACACCGGCAAGAACGACACCATCCCGGTCAAATATGCATTCCCTGAGCCTTCCACTTTCAAGAACCGCTTCTACCTGAGTGGCGGAGGTGGCTTCTCTCTGTCTTCCGATGCCACTGGAGGTTTGACCAATGGCGCTGCTTCTGGTGCCACGTCCGCAGGATACGATGCCTTCAACTACGCCTACGACGAGAAGGTACTGTACGGCAACGGGTCCATCAACTGGGATGCTACCTATGCTTTCGCGTACACCGCACTTGGCGAGTTGACCAAGATTGGCAAGCCATTGACACAGGCCTTTTATGGCCAGAACAACACTAAGCTCTACACCTACTTCGAGGGTTGCTCCGATGGTGGCCGCGAAGGCATGAGCCAGGTTCAGCGCTGGGGTGAAGAGTACGACGGTGTGGTGGCTGGCGCTCCTGCTTTCCGTTTCGGACAGCAACAAGTCCATCACGTTTACCCTGCTACGATCGAGCAGGTCATGGATTACTTCCCTCCTCCATGCGCTTTGAAGAAAATTGTCAATGCTACCATCTCTGCATGCGATCCTCTAGACGGTCGCACTGATGGTGTCATCTCCCGCACTGATCTTTGCAAGCTCAACTTCAACCTCTCTTCTCTAGTCGGACAATCCTACTATTGTGCCGCTACATCTAGCAGCTCGCTCGGTTTTGGCTTTAGCAAGCGACAGATGGGAGGTGGCGGCGCGGCAGGTAGCCAAAGCTCCAACACACCCGAGCAGAATGGGACCATCACTACAGAGGACGTCGCAGTTGCTCAAGCTGTCTACGACGGTCTTCATGATTCCGAGGGCAGGCGTGCGTACCTCTCTTGGCAAATCGGTTCTGATCTCGGTGACGCCGATCCCACCTACGACAACACCACCAGCTCATGGAAGCTCAACATCCCCTCCACTGGCGGTGAGTACGTAACCAAGTTCGTCCAGCTCCTCGACATCGACAACCTTCCGAACCTCGACAATGTGACCTACGACACCCTCGTCGAGTGGATGAACACCGGCATGATCCGCTACCTCGACAGCTTGCAAACCACCCTTCCCGATCTCACCCCCTTCCAGTCCTCTGGCGCCAAGCTCCTCCACTACCACGGCGAATCCGACCCCTCCGTCCCCGCCGCTTCCTCAGTCCACTACTGGCAGTCCGTCCGCTCAGTCATGTACCCCAACATGACCGATTCCGAAGCCCTCGAGGCCATGAATGAGTGGTACCAATTCTACCTCGTCCCCGGCGCAGCGCACTGCGGTAGCAACTCTCTCCAGCCTGGTGCTTACCCTCAGGACAACATGGCCACAATCATTGACTGGGTCGAGAACGGCATCAAGCCTTCTCGTCTCAATGCTACTGTTTCGAGTGGAGATTATGCTGGTGAGGTTCAGCAGCTTTGCCAGTGGCCTACGCGTCCTTTGTGGTCTTCCAATAGCAGTTCCTTCGACTGCGTGAACGATGAGGCTAGTGTTGAGAGTTGGACTTATACCTTCGATGCTTTTAAGCTTCAGCCTGTTTACTGAGCATAGTGTAGCTCTCCTTTCTTTTGTTATTCTCTTCGGTCTGACGATGATAGGTGTTTGGTGGGTTTCTTGTGATGGTTTTGATTGGACGTGTATTCTAGCTGTGGCGTAAACATGATCAGACCTGTTTTCAATTTTGAACGTTCTTCCTTGACAGAGAAACGAAACTTCGTACCTTCTAAGTAGCTTTGAATAAACCGAACATACTATACAATGTTGTTCGCTGAAGAATAAGATTAGGAAGCTGCTCACGGTCCTGGTGATTTAAACTCAATTGGCCTTAGGAGAAATTAAAAGAAGGTAAGCACTGTTCTGGACTAATCGTGGTCGAAACACGGCAAGTTAGAGGCGAGGAAAACACTTGGTCGTGATCATGTCTATTAATCTATCCACGTGGAGCGTCTTTTTCCAACGCCACGCTTTCTAATGCTACGCTAAACCATACTCATTAAATTACTTTTCTGCGCACACCTTCTACTCGGGCTTGAGGACACCACGGTACCTCATCTTGCCGTCCCTCAATGTGTCCATAGCCTCAGTGATACCGGCCTCAGTCATGGGGAACTCCATGACGATGGGCTTGATGTTGTGCAGAGCAGCGAACTCAAGCATGTGACGGTGGACAGAGCGTGCAGCGACAACGGAGCCCTGGATGGTAAGACCACCGCCAACAAGACCCATGTGGGGAATCTTGAAGTCACCCTCGTCGACGGTGAGAGGGAAGATCTTCCCGGTGGGGGCCATGACGGGAAGCATGAGGTTCCAGTCAGGGCTAACGGAGGTGGTGACGAGAAGAGCGTCGACCTTGCGACCAATCTCGATCTTGTCCTTGCCCTTCATGGCGACAAACTCCTTGGCTCCGAGCTTCATAGCCTCGTCCTTCTTGCTCTCAGTTCCGGAGAAGACGACAACGTCGCAGCCCATGCGGGCAGCGAACTGGATGGCGAGATGGCCGAGACCGCCAACACCCATGACACCGACGCGGTCAGTAGGCTTGATGCCGTATGTGTAGAGCGCGTTGAAGACGGTAGCACCACCGCACATGAGGGGAGCAGCATCAGCGTCGCTAAGACCCTCGGGGATCTTGAAAAGGAAGGCCTCCTTCCAGACAGCGTGGGAAGCGAATGAACCCTGATCGAGATCGGCGTAACCGTACATTTGACGTCCAGGGCAGTAGGTCTCACGGCCGGTCAAGCAGTACTCGCAGTCGCCGCAAGAGTCGTGCTGGTATCCCCAACCGACGCGGTCACCCTTCTTCAGGTTCTTAACATTGGGGCCGGTCTCCTCGACAACACCAGCGCCCTCGTGGCCAAGGGCCATGTCGGCGTTCTTGTAGTGCTCATCTGTGCCGCAGAGACCGGAGGCAGTGACCTTGACGAGGACCTGGTCGTTCTTGAGGTCGTCCTTCTTGGTCTCGCTCTTGACGATCTTGCCCTCCTTGGAGCCCTTGAAAACCGTGAATGAAGGCATTTTTGTGTGATGGAATTCGGTGCGATATGGGGTATCAAAAACAAAGGACTTTTTCGTACGTAGTTGTGAGAATATATGAGAGTATAAGAATGGTTCTAGACAATGAGCGGTGTGCTGTTATATAGGGGTCTGTCTACGTCTTTATGATTGAAAAGTTCCACTCTGAGCATTGCAAAGCTCCTCCACAAGCATGACGTCGCGGGTCTCAGGGTTACGGAACTAGCCACCTCTACGCCCAGATCTTTACAGATTTGGCGTCTCGGCCGCCGCTAATAGTTACCTTCGCACGAGCTTAACTCCAATCGCCGGTCGAGTGGTTGCCGTGTTGAAGGGTCTAGAGGTTTTCCAGAAGCAGCTGTTCGGTATGCGACGTACGTGATTGTTTGCTCAACTCATGTAAGCGACGAGTGGCACTGTATGGACGCCTTAGACAAGGCGTAAGGCTGCATATGCGAGTTGAGTCCTCTGCTGCAAAACCAGATAGATCGGTGATAATCGGCCAATCACAATTCGATGGTACGACGGTACTAAAAGGGAGTTTCGAGATAGTTCTAGCCCTTGAGATTAGCCCAATCCGAGTTTGCGATCCAGGGCATGCATTGATCGTTATCGATGAGGTTGGCATGATGGTGGTGCTGTGTCGTGGTCTTGTCGTGCTTGCAACCAATCAATGCTATGATGTAATTTGTCAGTGCCTTGCACCTGCTCCGAATTTGCCGTTGCAGTCCGAAAGCAGTCGGTCCTTCCACACCAACAAAGCTCAAAGCTTGGAAAACGTTCGCAGACTTTTCGCTCTTCAACGTTTGGTATCGACCCCATAGGGCATGCGGGATGGTCGATCTTACGGGGGACGATTAGTCTGCGGGAGACCCTCCTCGTGGTGGATATGTCAGCGTGTGCAGGGATATATCTGGAGTTTTGCAACACGTTTTTAACTCCGTGAGGTTATCTATGTGTTTACTAAACAGCCGATGGAAGGCACCACGATCTATTGATGAACTATTATGAAGGCTGTTGCAGTACGCCTGTCTGAGTGTTCAGTGCTTACGAACAACAGTCTCTGTGAAAGGAGACATTCTGATCGGCCAATATTTGGCCGCTCGTGCATTTGCATGACGAAACTCTTACCTGGAGCTTGCAGTATGGCGATAAGAACCACAATGCTACAGCCTGCTTCAACAATTTTATCAAAGAGGTAGTCTTGGTGACCGCAGAGACGCAGTTAGCCGACTGGAACGAGGCGAACTCCCCTCACACAGAGATACAGAATTTTGCTTTGCATTCAATTTGTACTCTACATCTTCTGACTATTCCACTAAAATCTCCACCACCACACACTCCTGACAATAACGCGGGCGATGAACTCCCCCCATTTTCGAATCGTGTATACATTCAGCATTCTGTTCAGAAAGATCGCCGCTATGGTACTGCAGACACAGATGACAAACCCACCCATGCATCGTCAGCGATGCATCAGGCACGGCTCCAGTTCCCACCACAAGGACATTCATGCTGTTGGTACATAGTCTGTCAGGTAAAACCGACTGGTGTAGACAGTGTGGACACCGGCCAGCTTCCTGATTATTGAGATCACGCTTACCGCTGACGCAGTAGTTTGAGGTGCAGCATATCCATGCTTGGAACTCTGGGTGGAAGTCAGTTCCATGGAGTTCCTGTTGCGATGCAGGAGTTCCTTACTGTTTGAAGCGATTCGCTCGGGGTGAGGGTCAATGTATGGATTACCTTTTCGACGTAAGTATTTACCTTCTCTATCGGTCGAGGAGGACAATGTGGGTCTGATGCTCTCTTCTTCTACTGTAGGGAACTCTCCCACTATATAACCTGGCGATGCGGCCTACGTGAATTATCTTGAAGTCAAGCGTTCTACATGATAGGGCTAAGTACTGAATGCGAGTATTATCGCAAACGAAATGCCAACGCTGCTGTTCGTACCTGCCACGTCACAACGTAATTATTGAGAAACAAGTTCAAGGGTGCATGAATTGATCACTCAATTTGGCATGATTGTTACTGGCACTCCAAGAACCATCATCAGCGCTTGATGAAGCCTCGGGCACGTGCCTATCCTGCTATTGTACTTGGACACTCTAGTGCATCATCTGGTGCTCAGTCGTCGTCCTCGATGACTAGACCAATCTCCTCTGTATTTCTGACCTCCCCACCCTCTGCCCCCTCGTCGTCTTCCCCATCAACCTTGACCTCATTCGCTCTAGGTGCCAGCTTCTTCTTTCCTCCCTCTCCACCATCTTTACTCTCCCCTTCCTCTTTCTTACCTTGCTTCCCCTTCTGCTTCCTCGCCAGCGCCTTTGCGCGCTTGGCCCTGTTCTTCTCCGTCTTCTCGGCGTCCCTCCTCTCCTGCTCAGACCTGCGTTCCAAATACGCCTTCTCGTCTTCCTCCTGCTTGACCTCATCGTCCATCATGCGCAGCCTCTCGTACTCGCGCCGCCGGCTTGCCTTGTAGACGTGAAACTCGCCTGACCCCGCACCAGCACTGGAACCTTGTACATTGGCGACGATCTCTGGAGGTGCAGATAGGTTCTTTGAGAGCGCAGAGCCGGGAATAGCAATCTCGCGATCGGGTTTGGCGAAGAGGGCTTCGACTTCTGAGGCGTGGCCGGCGCGGGGGGTCAGGGCGCGGCGTTTGGTGGGACGGTTCGAGCGCGGATCTGCGCTGGTGGGAATACTCTCCGGAATGGGTTCGGACATGGTGGTGGTGGTGAAGAAATTGTAGGGGATTGTGCAGGCGAGGACAGTGGTGGTGTATACAGGTCCGGTGAGAGTGGAGACGGTGCAGCTGGTCTAGAGACGCCAACTGCTGGGCGCCTGAGGTTTAATCGAATCGAATAGACGTGGTAATATTGCGCGACTGCAGGGGCGCAAAAGGTTTGCTTGAGCGCGTGCGAGGAAAGCTTCAACGAGCAGGTGTCGAAGACGACGCCATGGTCGCGTCGCGCCTGGAAAAGTTGCGGCGATGCGCACGGTACGGCGGGGCAGCTGTGCCGGCCGCGCAGTTGCACCAGCGAAGTCGCCGCATGCTGGCGCTTCAGCTTGATGAAACGCCGTTTCTGTCTTCTTCTGCGCCTGACAGATTTGTTTTATTGTTTTGCTCTGACTCTTTGGCGTTTCTGCCTCGCACAGCTGCCTCTGAATATAGCCCCTCCTCAACAAAGCACCTGAATCACTCCAAGGCTCGCCAACATGGGGAAACCCCGCGTAAGTGGAGCTATCGTGAGATAGGCGACTCTGCCGGGGCGCCTGCTGACATTCGCAGATGATCATATTGATCCGCCACGCCCAGTCTGAAGGAAACAAGAACCGCGATATCCATCAGTTCATTCCAGATCACCGTGTAAAGCTCACCCAGCATGGCTGGACACAGGTACTTGCATTACACCGTCCCATGTATGGCCAGACGACCACAACTAACACGCTACATAGGCAGAAGAAGCAGGACGCCAGCTGCGCTCCCTCCTTAAGCCCGACGATACCCTGCAATTCTTCACCTCCCCCTATCGCCGTACTCGAGAGACCACCGAGGGCATTCTGCGCACCTTGACGTCAGACGATCCTACACCGTCACCGTTCCCACGCAACAAGATCACCGTCTTCGAGGAACCACGCCTGAGAGAACAAGATTTTGGAAACTTCCAGCCATGCTCAGCCGAAATGGAGAGGATGTGGCAGGAGCGCGCCGACTATGGCCACTTCTTCTACCGCATTCCGGACGGCGAGAGCGCTGCAGATGCCTACGATCGAGTTAGTGGCTTCAACGAGAGTCTGTGGAGGCAGTTTGGCGACGACGACTTTCCAAGCGTATGTGTGCTGGTCACGCACGGCTTGATGTCGAGAGTGTTTCTCATGAAGTGGTAAGTTGGCTGTGACTAGGGCACAAGTCGGTGAAATTAACCTCATGCAGGTACCACTGGTCGGTCGAATATTTCGAAGACCTCCGCAATGTCAACCACTGCGAGTTCATCATCATGAAGCGAAGCGAGACGAACAAAAAGTATATATTGCAAAACGAGCTACGCACCTGGTCAGAGCTGAAGCGGAGGGCGGCAGCAGCAGGAGGTGGCAGCACGACTTCTACAACACCGAGCAGGACTCATTCACAATCAGCTCTCACAGCGTCGCCCACTATACCAATACGGCGATGGGGCGGCTGTGTGAACGGCTGCAACCACGACAAGGCAAACTGGCCAAAACGGCCAATGAGGAAGAACACAGTCGAGTACCTGGGAGGACAGGAGCTACCTGCAGCAGCTATGACAGCAAACCCAATCGAGGAGCATGAAGACCATCCAGTTGCAGCGCAAGACGGTACGTCTGCACCCATCATCGAAGAACCCACACCCACCAAGCTGGGACGCAAACACAGCACAAAGGTCACACAAGCCACCTCACTCCCACCAACACCCGCCTCTCCCAATGACGCCTCAAACGATGCCTCCACCAGTGACGAAGAAGACGCACGCTCACGTTCACATACCGTCCCCCGCACAGCTGCCATCTTGCGCCACCTGCAGCCCCCCGAGCGTACGCCCGGTGAAGGTTTTTCAGATGACTCTGACTACTTTCCCGGCATGCAGCACCTGTCCGCCACAGCCATCGGCAAATCGCGTCTGAGAGCTAGCTCCAAGCAGCGCCAGCAAAGCAAGGAGCGCAAATTGGCGCGCAAGCAGACAGAGCAGAGCTGGAAAGTAGAGAGTGGTATGGGCACAGGGAGAAGAGCGGATACGCTGGGAGATGGAGATGAGGAAGGGACGAGTGGGATTGAAACAGAAGCACAAAGCTTGAAGAAGGAAGACGAAGGCGAGCCAATCCTGAGGGAAGCGCTCAAGGGAAACATGACAGTGGAAAAGCACAATAAGGAAGGAGCAACCCAAGGAGAGGACAACATTGGCGAAAAGGAGATTGAAAAGCTGCAGGAGGACGAACGTACGGTACGTGAGGAGGTGTATTAGACGAGATTGGTTCATACGATATAATGATGCGATCCGGAGAGACGAATGAAAGTATCTGGAATGAATCTTTGTATTGTTTACTGCATGTTTCCTGCAGCTGGTCGCGTGCACACTTGAGGGGTCTGTGGTGACGTCAGATAACACCACACAGAACGTACGATCAACACTAACTTCTCCACATTCTCAGCAGCCTTGTAGTCTCAGACATAAGACTTAGGCTAGCCATTGTAAAGTCGTCTGTACGTCTCTGTTTGTCTCACTCCCTCTCTGTTGTACTCCCACGGCCCGGACCCTTTCCCCGCATTCTAGCAAATCATCACACCTCGGTGACACTTTAGCCTGTTTTGTCAACAACTCAACTGCAGTGCCAAAGACTACGAAACACCAGTGAACAGCCTCGCTTTCAAGAGACCTGTTACAAACACCTCATCCTATCAGTACATACCAGATCCTGCCAAAAATGGACGACTGGCAAGACCACGCCCTCTCCACGCGACACATGCACAACCGCAACTCGCGGCGCGCCTCTGGAAAAGGAAAAAAGAACGCTGCATTCGACGTACGCAAGACATTTGGAGAGTACGAGGTCAAGTGCGCCAGTTGGGAGAGAGCACTATCTGCAGAAGACGGAATCGACGAGGACGCAAGTCTAGAGCTGCTCAGGCTGACAGAAGACGGACAGGGTGTGTTGGGTGAATTGGTGCTTCCGGGTGTTCTGAGAGCAGCAGTCGTATTAGCGGCTAGTCGAAAGACGCTGACGATTATCACGGCTGAGCTTTCTGGTGAGGGGGTCGAGGATTCCGAGGACGAGGACGAAGAAGGAGCAGAAGACGATGACGACGATGAAGAAGAGGAGGAGGAAGAGGAAGAAGAATCCTCCCGTTTCTCCACCTTTGAGAAAAACAGCTTCAGAAGCCCCAAGTTCTGGCTAGCTTGGAACGGTTCGCTCACCCTCCCATCTCCCAACAACACCACCGACTCACCACCTCCTTCCCCCTCTTTCTCCCGCAGCACAAAACACCATGACTCCCCACCCCCATCTCCGACCCTCCACCGCACCGGCTCCTCTTTCC
>JAPEUT010000278.1:0-37045 GCA_027946375.1 Neodidymelliopsis sp. IMI 364377
GCGTAACGTACCCTCTTATGTATTTGACAGGTATCGCAAACCCAGTGTACATAATCAGACATAACAGAATGATAGAGCTCGGTGCAAGAGCCTGGGCGATTGTCTTCGTCATGCTGGCAAACAAGCGAAAGAACATGCTCATCGAGAGAGCTATGGTAAATGCTAAAAGGAAGAAGAAGAAGAATGGTCCCACTTCTCGACGCAAGTTGGTCATGAAGTACAGGGTAGAGTTGACGATAATCGAGTTCATGATCTTATAGAATAAAAGGTCTGTAATCATGGAGGCTAGTGCCTCCGCACTTGGGTGATAGAGTGCATAGCGATTGTGCTGCATATTGAATGAGTATACTGATCAGATGTTCCGACGGGTTGATACCTCACCTTCTCAATGATTTGTCGCTTCATGTACAAGCCCATGATCTCCAATGCACTGCCGAATGCATTGAGAAGAACCATCATGAACAAGACGCCACCTCTCATGAAGAACGAAGAAGTACTTTCTGACAGGTTGTAAAATATAGAAGCAATGATCAAGGCTTCGAAAAAGTTGATGACGATCATAACAATCGGTACGCTGGGATCGCTCCTCAGTCGCTGCACTTCCCTCCATATGCATAGACGAACCTGGCCCCAGTATGACAATGTATAGGGCGACTTGAATCTCTGCTTTCGTGACTTCTCCAACGCCCGGAACGTAGAGAACTGCTTGTGACTGAGGCCTTTAAGAGGATGGGTTTGCGTATATTCTCCGATGTGGCGTAAGAGTGATTTCCTCTCAAGACTGTCCTTCCAGCAACGCGCAAAATCGTCTGATGTACGTGGGGTCACGTTGTCGAATCCAGGTCTAACGCGGCGCTCGGAGGGAGAAGTCATTGAAGTAAGAAAATCAGGTGTCATTTGTGATTCCGGGCACTCGAAGCCCAGGCGCTGGAAATACTCGCGCGCCTCTTGGATAGGACCGAAGTAGATCTGTCGACCTGGACAGGATATTAGCTGGATTGAACTTTGTGACAAATTCAGGGTCGTTTGCCCACCTTCATACAAAACCGTAACCTTGTCGAACATATTGTAAGCTGCTTGCGGCGCTTGATAGATGGCTACACAAGCTGACGTCCCAAAAACATCACATTGAGTGCGGAGGGTTTTACAGAACTCTACAGCGTTTGCCGAGTCCAGTCCTAGCAGGTGTTAGTTTCGATTCTTTTCAGTGTTTTGTAAGCGTACCGCGTGTAGAGTTATCCCAACACTGTAGAGGGGCAAAGCTCAGGGTTGCTTCAGCGATCGTTACTCTTTTGCGCTCGCCACCGCTGACTCCCCGAACAAAATCGTTACCAACACGAGTGTTAGCAGTGTGACTGATGCCATACATGGCCATAACAACCTGCAAATACATTAGATAACCCGTCTGAAAGTTGTCATGTCTGGATTGAGTAGCCTACATCGCGTAGATGTGCAGCATATCGCTCACGACTGATTCCACCCGGAATCTGTCGAGGTGCACGAGCGAGTGCGGCAAAATATAAAGTGTCTCTAACGCTCAATTGTGGGAAGTGAGCGTCGACCTCAGCTGTGTAGACAGCTTCGCCTCGGAACGCCGTATTCATGTCAGTAGCTGGTACACCCTGATAGTTCAGGTAAGAATCTGGGCTAACTTGAAACCCGTGCGTTTCGCCGGCAATGGTTTTCAACAGGGTCGAACAGCCAGATCTAAGGTTATCAGTCAATAGCAGTGGCACAGAAAAAGCGGTGCTTACCCAGGTGGTCCAAGCACACAAAGTTGCTCGCCAGGCAGCAAGAGACCATCGATATCTCTTAAGATATCGATCTTCCGGTTGCCTCTTCCAAGTAGCGCCGGAAGTTTGAGGATGGTGTTTCCGACGGTCGACTGAAAATCGGTAGGTGATCCTTTTCCCCAGACGTTCAGACTCTTAAACGCTATACCCGCGACACGAGCGTCAGTCTCTCTGTTGCTGTATCGCAGCTCATAGAAAGACTTTGCCCAGTCTCGTACTCGAAACTGGCTGCTAAGAGGATCCAGTCGGGTTCCTTCCGCATTTTCGAAAGGAGATTCATGGTGGTGCTGAATCGACTGCGATGTGTATCTGCGGACGAGCTGGCGAACTTCTCTGTCGACTTTCTCTTCCTGTTCTGCGGTGTTATATTCCAAACTTGAGCTGGACCCAGCCTCGATCTTCTTTGTCACCGCAACCTCGGCACCGTTCGTATTGGCCTTCACGGCTGACATAGCAAACAAGCGGGACAGAAAAGGAAGGTTGTATGATGGGAGAGAGAATCACCGTCCGTATCACAAGGGTTGTTATATGATTCGGCAGCGTCGATTAAAGTTCCAGTCTCCACGCACTTTGAGTCTCCATTATCCAGCAGACTAGGCAGGCCTGAGCCACTTGCAGGGATTTGAGCCGCAACCAGCGTAAGCTATTGCCTCCATCCTTCAGAAGTCACCAGTCATTTTCGGACATTCAACAAACCGAATCTGCGATTGACGTACATCTCGTCCATCAGCCAAGAAATTACCCATGCTTTAGTCGGACTCCGACAAATCTTGGTAAAAGAAGAACAAAGCTTTGAGCTTGTACTTATATACCTCAACGACAGGGCTTTGAGGTTCCTTGTGAGAGAGATGAAGAAAGCGAAAGCAGGTCCTAGCTTCTTAGATTTCGAAACAATTTAGCGCAGGTTTGAACCGCAATGCTACTAAAGCTGAAAGCATCGACTATCTTCCGTCAGATATTCTATTGAGGCTTTGCACTGGTTACTCACCAACCCATCCGCAGAGCGACTGGTTCACAAGGCAAGTTGACGTATCAATGCGATGCCAAGATGACCGAGAGCAAGTTGTTGACCTTGAGCTGCGGGTCCGCGGCTTCCGGATATCCGAATGTCCGGCAGGTCATCAGTCAACACCACAACAATGACCACCGTCGACTGACCCGTTACTGTGCCATTCCAGGGCTGAGTGGGAATTTAGCTGAGTAAGGCGTCAAAAGTTCCTAATTACTAGCCAGTGATGAACCCCACAGCTCCAGACCAAGGTATCTCCAGAAATCCGGATCCCGGACAAACACACGGGATCACCACTCGCAAAGATCACTATGAAGCTCGCCGTATGCGCTCTATCTGTCTGGAATCGCGGCAACGCTAACCATCACACGTAGTGTGTGCGCTGCAAGCGCAAAAAGGTACGATTCTCGTACTCCGCGATTGCAAAAGATCCTTGCTTCATCGATCCATGTATAGACGAGACCCGTGGAATACTGCAGCTCCGTCACAAAGCATTTCAAGGTTTAACGTGGAATTTTAGGATGTGCCGCTTTGACTGATAATTTATAGATCAAATGTGACAGAGAAAATCCTGTCTGCCGCCAATGCATCACAGCGAAAGTCGAATGTCATTACGTGGAGCGACGGCAAAGACCTCGGCTGGCTCAGCAGCGAATTGCAGTCACATCACTCAATCAGCGAATTGAACTGCTTGAGAAGCAGATTAATCACGCTGACAGTGATTTCGAGCCTATGCAACGACGATCGTCATCGGCTTTGACATTGCAATCCGCTCCAACCCCAGATACCACAGAGAATCTTCTTGGCCCATCTCCAAGCGCCGCTTTCCAGACGCCTGAGAGTGCTCAAGAATCCTGGATCTATCGTATGGCGAGCGACACAAAACGGCAGTTCCAATCACAAGCCACTCCAATCAGCAATACCCCAACTTCTCAGATCGACACTGTAATGTCAGCACTCAATGATGCTCTAGAAGACCTTGGAACACTGAAAATTCGAGCCGACTTGACACAATCGAGAGTTAGCCTAGCTATTACTCCTGAAGAGGCAAGGATGTGCATTGAAGCTTTCATCGAGATGATGAATGTGATGGTAGTACCTGACGTATGGGCGACCTCTCTAGACGTCGGTCTTTTGAGGACGCTTCCAAGTATCATAGACTCACCGTACGTCGCTATTGACGCTGGCGTCCGTGTGATGTACTTTGCAGGAATCCACTACGGTTTGCAACAGACACGCGGGCCTGGACACGCTCTCACACAGGCCGCGTATCTGAAAGCGCTTGAGTATGTACCTGCGTGGCTAGATGCATCCACTGATACAGACATGGATGGCCACACGGCAGCTATCTTTGCTTGGGTTGCGATCACCAATCTTGACTATCAGCTATCTTGGAAATTCCATTGTAAAGCTTGCCGCTTCTTGAAGACTAGAGGCATCGACAATCTCGATGCCATTCTCCCCAAGACGGCAGAGGAAGAAGAGGAGAGGGAACCGATTCGGTATCTTTACTGGCATGTTTTGTCAATGGACTGCCTGTTTCGCTTGTTCTACGGAAAGCCCACATTGGTGAGTTGCAATTCTTCGGCCTTGGAAGGCATTGCGAATGAGAACTAGTGTATCCGAGCGCTGTAGTCATCTCGGTGATAAGGTGGCGCTGACGTCTTTCTAGGTGCGATGGACGCCGAAGAAAGTCAAACCGCCGTCTGTCTTGACCCCGAGAAACATGCATCCAGCCGCTACCCAAGTCACATTAGCATGCGTTTGGACGAGTTATACCGGTACATAAGATCCATCCGTCTCGGCCAAGACATTACTGACCACCAACACTATCTAGCCAAGGCCGTCGAAGTGATCAACTACATTGACAGCACCGAACGGCACAACGCAAGCGTTTCACAGAAAGTCGACGAATGCTGTGCCCAAATCGAGGCTTTAGTGACAGAGTGGAAGATGGAGCCGATGCTGGAAGACCAGACTCTCACGCTTCCACTTCGCTGTCTCGTCGCTGACCACATCATGAACATGTGCGCAGTTATAATTGGACTGAAACGTCTTGCAAGCCGGATAGATGGCACACACACTGTCGACGCCATGACTGTCCGCGCAGCACGAAAGCTTGTCAAGACCTTGCTCGAATTCGAGCAGACTGACCATCTAAACGACGACCGTAGACTCGATCATACACAAATCCCTGCACTAAGATCTGAAAGCGGATTCTTTTCAGAAAACCTCCAACCAGAGATCCTAGTATTCGGAACCTGCTTCATGCTCTTCTACCCCTTCTGCGCCGTCTTCACCCTCTACGAGCACATCATGGCATGCAGCAACCCCGACGACTGCGAAGCCGACGTGCGTCAACTGGAGCACGTCGGCGACGCCATGGAAAACACCAGCAACACCGTACGCTCAGACTTGAAACCCTTCTCCAACACCATCAAAGCGCTCAACAAAGTATCGCGAACTATCCAAGACGGCCGTCGCAATAAGAGACCCGCTACTGCACAAGATCAATCTGTTGATCGCATCAACGCTCAACAGCAGCAGGATAATCTAATCAACATGCCAATCCCCGACCTCGATCTTTCCGCCTTCGACCATTTCCCTGACTTCCCGATGACAATGGACGGCGATCCAGATCCGCTTGGCTTTGTGCGGGCTATGGAAAACGACTTTATAGGGCGGAACTGGCATGATAATTGGTGGGATATGGGCGGTGGGATGGATAGTGGGGTCATGTATATGGCTGGAAGGTGAGTGAAAACTAAGGCTTGTAATCATTCTCGGGGGTTTGACTAATTTGAAAGTAGTACCGGGTCGGGACAACAGCAACCGGTTTACTCGCTGCCGACGCCTAGTACTTGAATAGCGGTTTTGTGTGTTGGTGGTGTTTCGGGGTTAGCTAGCAGGGGCTTGGTGGGATGGAGCGAACGGGTTATGTTTAGCCTCATCTGGATGGGGTTGGAGTTGAGGACGAATGGTGAAGCTGATGCGGCTGATGGTTTTGAAATAGAAGACGAGATCTGCGGTAATGGTACTTTAGAGGATGAGATGAAGAAGAGGCTTCAAGGCCGATGCGATACCCCACGTCATACAGCAGTTTGTCAAATAGTCGCGCAGCATACAAGAACCATAGACACAGGATTGCGATATGCTTCCTACATACCAATCCGTCCGCGGACACAACAACTTCAACCCTACTCCATCACCTCAGATTCTTCGGATCCACAACGCTAACGCAGATGTTCTCCTTGTTCTCACTATACGCCACCACCAGCTTTCCCTGCACCATGATCGCCGTCGGATAGCTGAACATCAGCCTCTTCAACTTGCGCGTATCGGGCGCAATCATCGTACTCGCATTCGTCCTCAACACGCCAATACCGGTATAACTCCCATTTTTCCCACGGCTCGTCGCGATGGTGAGCGGTTGTCTGTATCTCTCTGTGTTATTGCGCGGGTTATGAACGAGGTAGCGATCGCCATTGGGTAAGAGGCCGAGATGCTGCTTCGAACCCACGTCGGGGATGTTGGTGCGGAAGATGTTGTTTCCGTACTGTTGCTCGACGTTGGGATACCAGTCCCGACCATCGCGGACCGTTGAGTGCTCGACCCAGACGGCGTTGCTGATGGTGTTTGAGCCGGAGATGTCACGCCAGAAGCGCTCCCAATACCCGTTGAGGCGGTTGCCGAACCAGACGGCGTGCGTAGGTTCTTGCATGTCGTGTTTGCCGTCGGCGGCGAAGAGCTTGGTTTGGTAGAGCCAGGTACCCCACGCGGGAACTTTTGCGGGCTCAGAGAGGTAGGCTTCGATTTGGGTGGCGTGGGTGCAGAACTTCATGCCGTAGGTGCCGTAGATTGTTTCGTTGAAGCGGACCTCGGAGGTCCAGTTGTTCTGCGAGGTCCAGCAGGGGTTGCCGACGGGTTGGCCTTGCTTGTTGATGAGGCGAGCGATGCGGCCAGCTGCTTTTGTGCCTTTTGCGTCGTCGCCCCAGCAGTAGCGAAGGGTTGTTTGGGAGACGGCGTAGAGAGTGTGTTTGTTGATGGGCACCCATGCTACTGGGTGATGGGCGCGCTGCCAAATGCGATTGTCGCACCAGTAGGTATAGTTGGCTGCGCTGGTTTGGTTTGGAAGGAGTGCGTCGGGTAGGATTGAGTAGCCTTTGGACCATGTAAATCCGCCATCTGTAGATGTGGACAGCCAAGCGTCCTGACCAGTTGAATCCTCATCGATGGGTGCTGTCGAGTACATGAGGTATGTCCGCTTCCCGTCATGGTACAGCTCCGGGTGGTGGGCATAGGTGCGGTTCACTTCTGTTCCTTTGTATACTAGCACTTCGGCGTCGACCTTGAGTTGCGGCCAGCCTGCGTAGATGGGGTCGGAGTAGTTGATGGGCGGTGAGACCTGCCAATATTTGTCTGGCGAAGGAGGGCCAGTAGCATAGGTGACTGGCAGAGAGACGGCGACAGCCACAGCGAGAACGAAGTTACTACGCATCGTATAGTACGGTCAATTAGCAACAGACGCTTCTTCCCCTTAACAACGATGTTCAACGTGCAAGCATAATATACCAAACCTCACTCCGGGCCATTGATACCCCGGACTTGCACCCAAGGTGGGCTCGCCTGTCTGTTGGCAGGCAAGACAACCATCTAATTGCCATATTTGGCAGGTTGTTGATGAGCTTAACATGCGTCTGCAGGTTGACCTAGATCCATGAATCACAATTCCTCCATGCCTTGAATATGTACGTCGGCCTTGGGCGTCGGCTGTGGCCTGCGCTAAAACTACAAAGGTGCATGGTCGTAGCTCAACTCGAGATGATCCTGTCAGTGAGTTGCGGGGTCTGCATAAGATCCCCGTGGGGAAGCTAGGCTGTGCGAGGCTTGTTATCATTACTGTAGATTAACTCGTGCTGATTATGGATCTTCAATGCTAGAGGAAGTCTATTTTTGAGAGTAAATTGCATGTAGAGAGAAGAAGTGGGAGGATGCAGAAGCCTGAGATGACCTCATGGAGATAACTTCACTAGCGCCCCTCTAACTCCGGCCCCGCCTCTAGAGAGCTTCACAGCTCCAGCTCCAGCTCCAGCACCAACATTCAACTCGCCATCAGCTTTCCACTCCTCTCAACATGTCTGTCGCCGCCATGGAAGATTACAAGGCCAAATACGCCATCCACGAGGCCTGTAGAGAGGGCCAAAGTAAGCCTTCCACACCACCCCATTCTTCCCTCTACACCAACTAAATCCCCCTCGCAGCCTCAAGAGTCGAATCCCTCCTCGCCGCCAACCCCAAACTCTCCACCCTCCGCGACCCAGACGACCGCCTCCCCCTCCACTGGGCGACCTCCTTCAACCACCTCGCGATCCTCCAACTCCTCGTGCAAACAAAATCCTTCGACGTCGACGCCACCGACGGCTCCGGCTGGACCGCACTACACATGTCGTGCAGCCGCAAAGACTCGGAACAAGTCGTCGCCCTCCTCCTGTCCAAAGACGCCGACGTGAACGCCAAAACATCCACGGGCCAAACACCCCTGCACTTCTGCGCGTCGAAGAATAACCTCGATATCGCGCGCACCTTGATGGCGCAGAAGCCGCCTGCCTCGGCGCGCGTCAAGGATAAGAGGGGCCAGTTGCCACTTCATCGTGCTGCGGCGGCAGGGAACGTGCCGATGATGAAGGCGCTGCTTGATACGGGGAAGAGTCCGCTGAATGCGACGGATGTAGATGGGCAGACGGCGCTGCATCATGCGATGAGTGAGGGGCATGGGGACGCGGTCATGTTGTTGCTGCAAAGGGGAGCGGAGTGGGATAAGAAGGATAAGTGGGATAGGGTTGCGTTGGACTATGTGCCGGATGCGAAGACGAGGAGCTTTGTGCTGCAGAGTGCTGAGAGGGAGGGGATTGAGTTGGAGTAGGTGGTGGTTTAGATGGAGGACAGAGAGATATACCCTGCATTAGCATTGGATGGCGTTTTTTCTGGGGGAGCATAGCGTAGCGTAACGGTGGGATGAAGTTTATGTTTCAACTGACACGTTGGACTCGTACATCATTGCAAACGCAACCTCACCTCATCTCCCCATCGTGCTAACAAGCTCCTTATACATCTTCCTCACTTCCTCCAAATCTCCCTCAACCTCATCAACCCTCTCCGTCTTCTCTCCCAGCATCTCCAGCGTCGTCTCATACCGTTCTCTCACCTCACCCAACTCCTTCTCCAATCTATCTACCCTCGCCTTCTGCGCCCTCTGCTCCTCCACCTCGCGCATCAGGCTCACGACCTCTTCGCGCGCCTCGTCGCGTTGCGCACCCAAGCGCGACATCTCCTCTTTATGCGTAGCTTTTTCCGACTCGAGCCGTCGCACAGCCGCGCTCATGCGCTCCACGAGCTGCACGCTGGGACCGGCGCCGACGGTGGAGACGGAAATCATGTCGTTGATGGTGCGGTGGGGGCTTGACATGTTGTCAAACGGCTCATCGTAATCGACTGTGTGTATCGATGGTGTGTATGGTGCATTTACGCCGCCATTGAGATTGGAGAGACTGGACGGTATGGAGTCCTGGCGTTGCGGTGTGCCAATTTCAGGAGTGCGTACGTTTGGAGAGGATTTGTGGCGGTTAGTCGAGGGCCGTCGGGCTTCTTCGAGCATACGGTCGATGGGAGAGAGTGTCGAGTCCATTCCCATTCCCGAGGCTGTGGAGCGTGGCGCTCGTCGGTTGAGAATACCTAGCGGATCAGGCGAGTGTCGACGGTTTGATACCGATGGAGAGTCGGCACGGAGATGAGTCGAGTCAACTAGAGGATTGTGAGATTGTGTGTCCAATTTCCACTTGCTCTTCTCTTCTTCTACGCGCTGCTGGGTCTCGGCTTCCCAGACTTTCTTCTCGCGCTCGAGATCTGCTCGTGCATCCTGCGCCGCTGTCTCTGCCGCAGTTAATCTATTCTGTAGTTTCTGGGTAGCTGAGCGTTGTTCTGTAAGGTCTTGCTCGAGAGTTCTGGCTTGTTCACTGATGCTGTCTAGTTCATCTTCAAGCCGGCGGGCTTTCGAGTTGACATCCCTTGCTTTCCGTCTGATGTCAGACTCGCGCTTTGCCGTCTCATCGCGGTCCTTTTCCAGTGCTGCTACTCGAGATGTCAGAGTAGTCTCGATGCCCTGCCAATTTTGCGAAGCAAGCGAGTACTGTGTCTGTAAGGTCTCGATCTGCCGCAAAAGCTTCGCTTGGGAGTCGCCTGTTGCGGATGAAGACGCTTCCTCCGAACGACTGCGGAGAAGTTCAAGATTTGATTCGAGATTCTGTGAGCGAGTAAGCATCTGCTAGATTGTAGTAATTGGTTTGACTTACAGCAATCTCACCACGCAATTCCAGCTCAACAAGGTTGGCTTTGTCTTGCTGACTATTCGCTTGATCTTTGGCAGCCTGAATCTCTTTCTTTGCACGATCCTCAACGAGCTTCTTTTCGATTCGCAGGTTGTCAAGGTCTTCCTGCAACGAGGCTGTGACCCTCTTTTCTGCTTCCAACGCTCCAGCCTTGACCCTCTTTTCAGCGTCCTCTGCCCGTGACAACGCTTCGCTCAGTTGTTTGCGAAGTTCATTTATGGTCAACCCAGCCTCCTCTCGCTCCGCCCTGATAGTATTGATGTCCTTCTCGATCTTATCCACAATCTTCAGCTTCTCCTGTGCAGCCTTCTCGCCAGCTTCAGCACGTTTAGCCCTCTCTGACTGTTCCGTGATGCTCTTCTCGGCTTTCGCCAGTCGCTGCTTCAGCATAGTTATCTCCTTGTCCTGCTCCTGGCCCTTTGCGCGCATCTTCTTGATAGTTGTCATATGCTTCATCTCGGTTCTGGAGAGTTTCTGTCCTTCTTCCATGAGTGCAGCAATCTGTACGTCCTTCTCTGCTAGCTTCTTATCTGTTGGCGTTGCCTCTGGCTCTGACGAAGCTGCCTTTGCTGAAGCAACCAGCTGTTGGGAGAGGTATGTGAGCTTCGACTGCAGCGCATCGATGCGCTCAAGATGCGAGTTCAGCTCGTCCCGATGTCCGCGGACAGTCTCCTCGTGCGCTCTTTGTAAGCTCAATAGCTCAGAAGCAAGGACATCGGGGTCTTGTGTGGAGGGGAGCTCGAGCTCTACGGGCGTTGATGTATCAAAGGACGGTCGCGAGGGATTGCTGTCGATCGACTGACGCGGTGAGGACGTTTGAGGCGTTACGATGGATGGTATGGACATGGTAGGCATACGCATAGCGGTTGGCTGCTCTGATACGAGGGGTGTGGTTGGTGGTGATGCTACGGGAGGGGAAGGCGTAGGCACTGCCACCTCGGTCGAAAGCTTCGCAGACTCGTCCTTTATCGCTTCTTCTATCTTGGCAGGAGCTTCGTCTGGCGTCGCATCTGCAGGCTCCGAGGCTTTCGAGTCTATACTCGTCCTTCCCGTGTCGGCGGCGGCGGCGATGCCTGGACTGCGCAAAGCTGGACTCTCCGGGCGTGACCCCAGATCTGATGACGATCTCTCTGTACCCTTGGTCACGGCCTTTGCCAGACGGTCTTGCAGCCTAGAGTTTGGTCTGCTTCGAGACGAGTTGCGCGACAGCCCGCCCTGCTCGACTGCCAATTTCTTGTCTACAGCAGTCTTGTCGCCGCCATCCTGCTTGGTGGGGGTGTCAATCACTCCTGGTTTTGCGCCTGGTTGGCCATCCTCAGCCAGAATGGTATCGAGCCGTGACTCGAGGCCTGATATGGCGCTGTTCCACCAGTTCTTCCCACTCATCTTGACGGTTCCTTGTTCGTCTCTGTAATTGCGCCTACCCTGTACGTAGGCGGCTGTGCTAGCTTTCACCGTGGACTCGTTCTTCGCCTGGGTCTATTCATTGCATATGTGCGCCAAAGGCCAGCGTGGACTATCTGCACGTCGCACGCCGAAGTAGCGCGTCGTGGTGGCTTCGGAGGTGAGACGGAGACTCGTAGCTTGGCCCAACACGGGTATCAGGACCTTTGGAGTCGCGGGCGATGACGAGGGAAAGGTGTGCAACAGTCGTCGGCAGGCACCACTATACCCCACAAAACGTGTCAACAATGTCGTCGCGGCCTCAGACCGCCGCGCAATGCTCAGATCCATAGCGTTGCCGAACGATGCGCCTAAGAGCACGGCCCCCTTGTAACCTTACGCAGCCTTGCAGGATATTTGATTGGGTCGGGTTGCCCTGCAGGGTAGAGCACCAGTGGACTATTCTGGCATGGTCCTCGTCGTCCACTCACGACGATTTGAAGTAGCTTCGTTGATTGAATCTGTAAACTCAGCTATACAATTTATGCAATATCAACAGATCGTCAGGCACTACCGCGGACTTCAGCAGCGCGTCTGCCCGATCTGGTTAGTCCTTCTAGTGCCAACGATGTCTATCTCAGTGACGACGTGATTCATCCACGCCTTTTCTGCAAGTACTCACCAACAACCTCAAAAATTTGAAGCAACCTATATGAAAGCTTTCAGGATGCCTTTGGCAGTAAGTTTTCCACCCCACAAGATCCCCTGTGTCTCTATACAACACATGTGCATTCCCACAATCCTCAACAAACCATGGTGGCGTGCATTGAGGATGAGATATCGCCATAATCACTTTCGTCATAAGAGGATCCCTCCAATTCCTCTAATCACGGCTATGCATTGCAATCCAAACACAACATGAACAGCCACTTCCTTTTTCAGAACATAAACTCACTCTACCCAGGCAGTAGGACAGATCCGCTCCACCAACTCCCTCACCCACAACCTGCAGCAATGCCAAAAACTAGTCAAAAAGGCATCTGAAGCAGGCGCCTCCGCACTCTTCCTCCCAGAAGCCTCAGACTACATCAACACAGATCCATCTCTGAAGCTCTGCAAATCCGTTGACGACTCGGAGTTCGTCCAAGGCCTCCTCTCCTCCGCAAAACAATACAAACTCCCCATCAGCGTCGGTATCCACGAGCCCACCTCGTCCTCCAAAACCAAAAATACCCTAATCTGGATCGACGAGACCGGCAAAATCACCAATCGGTACCAGAAACTGCACCTCTTCGATGTCGACATTAAAGACGGTCCGTCACTGCAGGAGTCAAAGTCGGTAGAGCGCGGCATGGAGCTACCTCGGCCGTTTCCCACCGCTCTGGGAAACATTGGCCCCCAGATCTGCTTCGATATGAGATTTCCGGAGCCGGGGCTCGTGTATGCGCAGCGCGGAGCGCATATTATCACTTATCCAAGCGCGTTTACTACCGAGACTGGGAAGGCGGGGCACTGGCATATGCTACTGCGCGCGCGTGCCATCGAGACGCAAAGTTATATCATCGCGGCTGGGCAGGTGGGACGGCACGACGAGGAAGGGAAGAGGCATAGTTACGGGCATAGTATGATTATTGATCCGTGGGGCAAGGTAATTGCAGAGCTAGGGGGTGAGGGAGATGAGCAGGGGAGGGGGCTGGATGAGGGAGAGATTGCTGTTGCGGAGATCGATATCGAGTACGTGGAGAAGATTAGGAGAGAGATACCGTTGGCGAGACGGTCGGATGTGTATGCTGAATTGAAGTAGACATAGGTGTATATGTGGATTCATTTTGTGCATCAGGAATGTACTGAATCTCGACGGGCTTTTTGCTGTTCCTCCTCCTTCCAATCCCAGTTCCGCCCCTCCATCAACCGCGCTTTACCGTGCAGATTCAGGTAAGACAAGGGGTGTTCTGGGTCGTTGGTCTGCTCTTCTATCCGTCCTCTGACTTCATCCAACGAATACCCTACGCACTCTGCCAATCTCTCCAACACTGTAGTGAACAAACTCCTCCCCAGACTCTCCGGCTCTTTCTTCGGGCCCTGCGTCCTTGGCGGATTGAACTCGCCCTTGCCCTCACCCCAGCCAGGCCACTCCCAGTCATGCGTCCCGTGGTCATGGTAGAAGTTCAAAAACATTGCTTCAGCGCCGGGTTTTGTGGGCCGTAAGAGCAGATCTGAGATGAACCCTGGCCCGAGTGTGAGTGCAGCTTCAGCAAAGCAAAACTCTAGTTCGCTGCGCAATGACATCTGGTTGGCGTCCATGAAACGCCCATATGTGCGCTGATGTATCCATCCTGAGCCGTGGTAGCGCCCTGTTAGGGTGGAGTTGTGCAGAGTGAGGTATATTGCCGTGAGAGGATCTCGAGAGAGGGATTTGATGAATGTCAGTTTAGCATTGTGTGTTTCTGCGTGGGTTTGTTAGCAACATCTCAAAGGACAGAAACGAAAATGGAGTGATGAAACGTACCCATTGATGCCACGCGATACACTAGCAACAAGCCAGCATTCAGCAAAGCCATGTTGTGCTCTTCGACTGCATAGCAGTTCTGCCGCGACACCAACGCATCCATGAGATCGTCCACTATGTCGTACTTCTTCACACAATCTGCCAGACATCGATATCCAAAATTTACGCAACACGGAAAGTCTGTTGAGGCGTGCGGTAGCTCCCGATTCATGAAGCTTCGAGTGAGCGAGCATTCATAGTTTCGCAGGAGATCTCGTAATCGCGGGTGGACACGTTGGAGACTGCGAATGTCTTTGCCGCTCTCGAACGGAAGATGCTGGACAATTTTGAGGATTATCTCTGGTGGTATGGCGGCCGATACCAGGTTGAGCTGTGGTTGTGGAGGGATAGCCTCTGTAGCCATGTTCGAATAAGTTGTATACAATATGCTTTCAAAACTTAATGAGCGTGCTTATTATGGTGTATGGAGGTACAAGGCTCTGAGAGACGCGCAACAGAAAGGTACGGGATGATCGTAGATTGTTTGGCAGTAGCGTCCTTGACGTGATCTGGGTGCAAAGCAGGAACGATTTGGTTGTTGGAGCTGCAACAAGGGCTGCGAATCTTCCACATGTTGGTATTGCATCATCCTGTAGCCCATATATGTGACGCGTGAGAAGTGAAGACCGTGATGGATGAACGCGACCAATCGAGTACCTTGTTGTCCGATCGCATTGACGATAGCGGACCATTATTCCAATGGTGTTTGCGCATTGCGGTCATGAGCGCGGGCTCTACAATCGACGTTTGTCGAGCATTGAATGTCGAAGATGCCTATGAAGTGATTAGTAGGAGTGGTCTGCAAACGCGACAATAAACGAGCAGCACGTAAGGGATGAACCTCACGCTGATCGTTGACCATGATACCTCGGGCCCCGATATGCAGGGTCCTGTGGGACTAGAGCTATCGGAGAGTGATTGCGCCATAACTCGGCGAAGGTGCGAGTGGGTGAGGAAATGGTCTAGAAAGATGCGACGTGAATTAGCCAATCGGTGCGGCTTCAAGCCCGCAACGCACAGACATTGCCCCATAAAATGCGCATTGCCAGTCACGGAGCGAGGGTTAGAAAATTGCGTCCTTCCTGACAGCGCAATAATGATAAGAATATAATTTAAACTATTCGAAGATCACGTTACCTGTAACGGGTCTTCATCAGAAGGTTCACCGTCATCCACGCACACCTTTCAGTGCATACCTTGGCAGGAGCCCAGTTCGAGTCTTGTGGTGTTCGCTTCACTCCCTTGGGTAACCAGGGATGCTGGACGAACCTAAGCAATGAATGCAATCGACGAGTGAAGAAATTCAGCAGTCAGGTATTCACCATGAGACGGCGGCGCTGGAATACTCCCGTTTGGGTTGAAGGGCGTGTGTTGGGCTGGTGGCTCGACTGATATTTTGCATTTTTGCCCTTCTTTTTGCTTGTCGATTGGGATGTTGCTTCAGCGCCCAACATCGGTGGTCATGCAACTGTGTCTCTTCAATGGCAGTTCATTTCTACTAACGTGATAGAAGCTGCAATGCAGAACTCCTAGCACCAAAATGTAATCAAAGTTGTTGCCTGCTCACACCTCGTATTGATAATGCACTTACGTCTTTGTCGCTTCTTGGTCATAAGATGCAACACAACCTTTCGCCGTATTAATAGGACTTTGTTGGGTGTATACAACTGCCGTCTTCTCACTCTCCTCCTCGGCTCACTCGTAATACGTGGGTTCAAACTTTGTCATGAATGTCATCATTGTTGGCGGTGGAATAGCGGGTCTGTCGACCTACCTTCACTTTCGAAAGCATCTTTACTTTTCCTCCCAAAATACCCTCACCATATACGAATCTCATGGGCCTCGTTCAGAAGATACTGCTAAGCCCCGCGGTGGGCTCAGTATCGCACCTAACGGCATGCGTATCCTGCATGATCTGGATCCTGATCTGCATGACAAAATAGTCACTCACGGCTGCCCTGTGGATAACACTGATTCGAAAGGCGCGAATGCCTCCACATTGGGTGTACAAAGCACCAGCGAGAAAGCCATTATAGCTGAAGATGAATTCAAAGAAGTCTGCATTACTATCCCCCGACATGGATTATGGCGCACGCTGAGACAGCATATAGTGGAGAAGTATGGTGAGACGGCGATCGAATACAGAACAGTTGTGGGGCTCGACCGGGAAGTTGAAAGCAACTCTATGAGATGGCGTGTACATTCACGTAACGGGGAGGGGAAAAGAGACGTAGATGAAGCAACTCTGGTGATCGGTGCAGATGGTATCAATAGTGTCTTGCGGAAAACGCTCTTGACAAAGTCGCTGTTTTTTGACGAGGAAAAACACAATCCGATACACAGGTGGGAACACCCACTAGTCTTGACAGCCACGTCGCAAGCTGACAGCCTCCAGCGCCATATATCGGACTTGGGTCTTACCGAAACTCCCACTTTGGGGTGAGCAAGGTCTAGTATTGATTGGAAGTGCAGCGTACGCTTTAAATCCTACACTTGGTCAAGATGTCAGCCAGGCCTTGGAAGACGTGCAGACATTCACACTGCTGCTCGCTGAGTTGTCCAATGATGAAAAGTACGGTTCTGCTTCATGGAGATATAGAATCGACGAAGCGACCAGGATCTTCTGTAATGTACGCTCGCCAAGAATCGATTCAGTCGTCAAGCATGGGAAGAAGCTTGCGTGGCAGCAGAGTATCGTGGGTTCTGTATCAGCTTGCTCTACCTACTACTTCTCCTGGTTACTGAGCAACTTCTCACTCTTTGGTACGCAACTTTATGCTTTGAGCGGCATGAGCTAATCGACAATAGACAAGGTGGTTGTTAGCGATTTGAACCAGGAATTGTATCACTGGTCGGCCAGAGAAGAGATTCGGAAAGCTTCAGAAAATGAACCTCATTGGCAGTCGATGAACGAAAACGAATGATTATGAGAGGGTTCCCGCATCGTCTCCACGATCTCAATTTGAAAACTTGTCCATCGTTGCTCTCCGTTTGAGTGATCGGGTTGAGCCAGTAAATTATTAATCAAACTGGGTTTATAATTGTGTAGGCTTAATCACACATTATTAACCTCTAATTTCCTGAAGTCTTCTTTTCTTGTCGTGAGAGATGAGAACCTATCCTCAACGATGTGCAGCCTATGAATAGAACAGTGCAAGGAGAGAAAAACAAATAGCTGCATCCAAGACATGGGGTATATAGAAAATTGACGAAGACATGAACAGAAAGGTCAAAACGAATGTGACAAAACAGATGCTCGATCTCTCCCACTGGGTAACGCCGTGTAAAACAACTGCACCATACTGGGCAAAATACAGCCTGAAGCTACCAGTATCGTGCAGTCCTAGGGTTCTCAACGACTTCTCTGGTCACTGCCATGTATGTATGTGTCAAATCCTATCCTGTCCTTCTCAGATCGTCCGTCGACACCCGGCGCACCTGCATCTTCCAGTATCCGGATCTCGGTTGTCTCAAGTATGCTGAACTGGTCCTTCCTCGTGTCCTTCTTAGTGAACGGTCGCAATTGGTAGGAGCTATCGACTCTCCGACTGTTTGTCTTCGCATAGTACGATGCTGCGTTGGTTTTTGGGCTGTACGAAGGATTGATGAGCTTGTAGATAGCTTGGAAAGCTGGGCGCATGACCACAAGCGTTGCTACGAGTATACCGGTGTGCATCTCGATTACGGCGAGGACGTTATTGAAGACGTGGGTGTATTGTGGCTCCGTCTTAGTGAGTGGATCGGGGTAGAACATGATTACGAACCGCGCGATGGTGAGCCCTGTGTGAACCGATCCAAGAAGGATGAGACCCAGAAGCTGTTTGACTTCGGGACGGTGCTTCTTTAGCTTGACTAATGTTGGGATGGGGATGGCAATAACCATGACGCTGGTGATTAGATTGAACACCGCGGTGCTCATGCGAAACGCGACCAGATCGATGCAACTGCCAACAACCTTCTTATCCCAGGTCTTGCTGATAGGTGTACACTGGAAGATGCTGATCAAAAATGCGGACGAATAGACCCCAATGATAAGATAGATGGTACCCCATATGGCGATTCTCGTTATTCGGATGATACGATCAGTTGATGTGGAACACATGGCTCGATATAGCAGACATAGTGACAATTTGCAGAGCGGTGTTGTGAGCTTGAAGACAATCTGGTTAATGTAGGCCAGCTTGGAAGGCCATGTAGAGCTGCGCAAATCAGATGGAATATCTGCCTTGGCTTTGCCGTAGTCGAATGCTGCGACTAGAGTGATCTGAATGGCACTCTGGATGATGCCGCATATCTAACGTAGCCATTAGCATCGAACAAATGGAACTGGACAATCAGACATACCATGGCGGCGACTAGGCAGCTGTCTGAGACATCGTATGTCCTGTTACGGATTCTGAATCCCAAGCGTAAGGCTAATGTAAGGAAAGCTAGGACGCCAAAAACCAGAGTAACAATCACCAGCTGGTGACCAACAGGTTCAAGATCTGCCATCGTCGCCGAGTGAAAGAACGAGATACCCGCCGAGCTGAAGTACTACTATGAGCCTTCTTGTAAGCATAACCTATATGCCTTGGGTCGTATGTTCGGCGCAATTAGTGCGTACAGCATTCTTTGACCAGTATCTGCTTCCTTCGTCTCGGATCGCTGCTACAAACAGTGAAGTGCGCCGCCTGGTCTCAGTACCTTTGACATGGAACGGCAAGCGGGACGGGTCGAATGCGTTCAGTGTGCCATGTGCAGGGGTGTGCACAAAGTGCTCGTCGACCCTTACGCTGGGAGTCTTTATCTGATACAAGCAACAACGAAAGGTTCTGCTTCATGCTTTCAAGAGAACTTAAATACAGCACACATCAAAGGCAACTGACGAAGCAGAGCGAGTTGGGGTTGCCCAAGTGCTGAAGCGACTGCGCAAAAATAGAACTCGTCAGCACCGTGTCACCAAAACTGTCAGATTCTTGCATTTGCTATCGCTTCTTACACCGCTGCTCGTTGGATAGCCTGATCCGATATGGGAGGGACCAGATATAGCTGCGTATTTACCGTGCTTGCATGTGCTGTAGCGAGCAAATGGATCCACAACTCGGGTGGTTTCTCCCGCTCTGCCGTTATTCGACTCGCCCTCGGCAGGCAGTTGTAGATGACACCGAGCGTAGTCGAATAGTATACGGTAAAAAAACATGTCGTATTCTACAACGAGGGCTTAGCGTTGCAACATCCGAGCAAGGCCAACTGTCGCGCTCGTGCCGGTCGCAGGATCTCACCACATTTGTGCAGCTTCCTACCTTGGTCCTGGCACCGTTGTTGATCGTCGAAGCAGAGATTACAATCTGAGCCGCTACTTGACAGGGGCAGTCATCCTACAGGTGGTGGGTATTCGCCCGCAACGCGAAAAATGGAAGAGTGCTACTGCATAAAGAACTGTTCCAGGCCTGAGAGATTGAAAATCAGCGCTCTTTCGTCCGAGGTTGACCTCGACGATGGTGATGCAGTTTAATTGATTTCCATCCCACATGCAGCTCACAAGCGAACGGCTGATTATGTCATCTTAATCCTCAAGCTATTACACACTACCTCTTATAGTTCATCGCTACTCTCTCACTCGTCGCATCAAATACTTGCTGTATCTCTGGCAAGCGCACGGTATCAGTACAAAATTCTAGTCGCCTGATATGTGTGCAGGCTCAGCCGTCCGACAAGCGGAATGCGCCTGTGACGTTGAGCGAAGGATGAAGGATTGCCGATTAATCTCCAGGCGTTCTGGCCAAGCGACCGACAATTCCCCTTAAAAGCACACATCCGCTCGACAGTTCCTCTTGTTCGAGATAGGAGATTGCGGTTCCACTTGAGACTGTGGCGGAGGTCTTTCCCGTCAGCCGCTTGTTCCGCGACATGGGGGGTTTGTGCCACAAAGGGCAAACATCAGATGGCAGTGTCGCTCCTTTCAACCAGTCTATACAGTTAACGAGTCATGATCGCTCCATCTCAAGCTGTCGCTTTCACCCTTATAACCCTCTTCCGTAGCTGAAACTGGCTGTGAGCAGCTCAGCCCACCGGTCACGATGCTCCCCGCGCTTTTCTCCTTGTCGCTCTTTGTGCTCTCGGCCTCTGGCAAAACATCCTCTACGTTCGAGGAGAAATGCCGTGCGTTCAAGCCTGAACATCTGGTTCACGGAGCAACTCGAAATGTACTCGAGTACGTGCCCGCCGGCACGACACTGACCTTTCCGGACAACGTCGCGGCTTGCGGGCGTGGGAGTCAAGCAGTAGCAGCCAACATCTGTCGTGTAGCATTGTCCATCAAGACGTCCAAGCAATCGAATATCACGTTCGAAGCTTGGCTGCCAGAGAACTGGTCAGGGCGCTTTCTTGCGACTGGCAACGGTGGTATTGATGGATGTGCGTGTGCCAGTAATTCGAGATGTTCTCTGAAAGTGTATTGACCTTCCGCAGGCATCAAATATGAGGATCTCGCATACACTTCCTCCAATGGCTTCGCAGCAGTCGGCTCAAACAACGGCAAAAATGGAACTGATGGGTTGCCCTTCTTCAACAACCCTGAGACGGTGATTGACTTTGCATGGAGATCGTAAGTCATGACGTTTATCTGCTAGTCGTTTCGAGCATAGCTAAAAGTTGCACAGGCTTCACACAAGTGCCGATGCCGGCAAATCTCTCGCGAAGAAGCTGTATGGAAAGAAGCACTCGAAGTCATACTATCTTGGCTGTTCTCTAGGAGGACGTCAGGGCGTCAAGAGTGCCGAGAAATTCCCTTCTGACTTCGACGGGATCGTTGCGGGAGCGCCAGCTGTGGACTTCAATGACCTTATATCTTGGAGGGCTCGCTTCTTCACTATCACTGGTGCTATCGGCTCTCCTGATTTCATCCCCGCTACCGCCTGGAAAACATGGATACACTCTGAGATCCTGAAGCAGTGCGACACAATTGATGGCGCACAGGATGGGATCATCGAAGATCCTTCGTTGTGCAAGTTCAAACCTTCAGCCCTACTCTGTACTGGAAACAGCACTGGAAACAGCACCGCCAACTGCCTCTCGAACGCACAGGTTAAGCAACTGGAAACCATCTTCAGTGACTACAAGTACCCCAATGGTCAACTGATCTTCCCAGCCATGCAGCCAGGAAGTGAGGTAAACGCCGTCGAGAAACTGTACGCAGGAGCGCCCTTCTCCTACTCGGCAGACTGGTTCAAATACGTTGTCTACAGTGACCCATCGTGGGACGCGTCTACCTTTGGCTTCAAAGATGTTCGAGCGGCGGAACGTCTGAACCCTGGCGACATTCGAACCTACCCTACCAGCCTACCAAAGTTCGAACGACGAGGAGGGAAGCTGTTGACGTACCATGGTCAACAGGACAACCAGATTACTACTTTCAACTCGATCCGCTGGTACAACGATCTCAAAGGGCGCAGGAGTACATCAGACATGGACGAGTGGATTCGCTTCTTCAGGGTCTCTGGCATGAACCACTGTAACTCAGGACCGGGTGCTTGGGTCTTGGGTCAGGGCGGAAACGCAGCCGCAGCAGGCGTACCATTTGAAGCAGAGAAGAACGTTCTCAAGGCTATGGTGGACTGGGTTGAAAAGGGTATTGCGCCTTCATACATCGAGGGGACAAAGTTCGTCAACGATACGGTCTCTCTTGGTGTCGACTTCACAAGACGGCACTGTAAGTACCCGCTACGCAATACTCTTGTTGGCAAAGACTACAAGGATCCATCAAGCTGGAAGTGCACATAGATTGTAGAGTGACGAAATTTGCAACGCATTATGCCACTCGGATTCTTGCTCTGCCGGCTTTCTTTCTCGGAAGACGCTTTTGATTTTTGACATCACTGTAATATGACATCAATAACCCGGCCAACTTTCTCGTCACCGTGGATGGTTGTTGCATCCATGTCAAGCCATGTGTTCGCACCGATTATTGAGCCGATGCTGGCAAACCCGTGGTAAGCCTGACAAGCAGTCAACGGAACCACAATAATCACGACATACAAAGTCATGAGTCCAACAGCACGGCGAATCGCCGAATCATGACGATGTTTTCACCCACACCTCTCCATCTGGGGAGAAGAGGGTCCAAAGTGCGTGGAGTCGCGGGTTGGAGGACCCCACGCTGTCTGTCGATCACTCTCCGTTCTTGCTTCGCATGCACGTCAGTATGTGTGGGCATTGCTTGCCGCTGTAACCTAAAATTTTGACAGCCGCGCTTGCCTCCATGGAAGCGAGTCTCCATGAAGTCGTGATGGGAAGCGCTGAGCTTGAATCAAGAATGCTGATCAGTTGAGGAACCGCGGAGGTCACCGTGACTGGGAAGGCAGTTGGTTGCCCCGCGTGGGTGGGCGCCTCGCAACAGCAGCTGCAATTCGCTACGAGACCACCACTACAGCCCTATCACTCTGCCTCCCACTTATCAACACATATCCTCGTCAAACCTGCAATGCCGGCATGGGAGCCTGACAGCCAAGCGAGCATCGCAGTGGCTAGCGATGAGTGCGTTCCGGTGACTCCTCACCTTCGCGCGTTTTCGACTGTAGCTTTTGAGGCCTTGTTGTTGCATCTGACAGCTCATACCGACTCGTGATTGATAGCGCATCTCCGCCCTCAGTCTCGGCGGGCTGAAACAATGGGATCGACGGCCCTGCAGGTTGTACAGCAGACGGATGTCCCGCAGGCTTGCCGATGCAGAGTGCAGCCACGCAATGAAACGAACAGCTCGACGCGCATTCACCGCTATCAACAATAGCCTTACGACGCCGATAGATTGGGTTGTTGAGTATGACTCCAAGAGTCAAGCACTGCAGCAAGTGTTGCTAGTTTCGTCTACTGGTTGGCTGTGGAAGCAGCTGTATTTACCTGGCTCTCTCATTGCTTTGCAGCGCCCGACTGCGACCCAATAGAGACAATATATTGTCAGCGCGGGGTTGTACTCCATCACTCAGGGCCTGGGTCAGCTTGAATAGTCTATCGCTGGTCTCGATGTTGTGCTACTGGCTAGCCGTTAGATCACCGTTGTAGGTTGCATCCTCGCGCCGAGGGGCTCGTAACTCGCAGCTCGCACCGAGAACCGGACGTCTCTCCTGCGACTATCCACGAACCAATACAGCCACCGATAATTCCTAAAGGATGTTTCGGACACTTCTCCATATCACAACACGAAAGTCAGACCCCGCGTTCCATTCGGTCCGTGTGCTCGACATCCACAGGTTCTTGTGTGCCCGCTACATGTGGACGGAGTTTCTCCAAAACACCCCTCAGCCAAAGGCGGAGTAACATGCACCGAACTGATATGGCATGGGGCATCCCGCGCCTAGACCCCGCGCGGTCAGCATCCCACGAGAGGGAGGTGTTCTGGAAAACGATCGCTTGTCACTCGGTTTGACGGGCGCCTAGAAGTGATGATCACAGGGTTTGCAAGTCTCCCACTGTTCTGGTATGCGGAAGCGCTTCCTCAAAAGGAAAGTGAAAGTACCTGTCGCACGCAAACGGTCTAGATGTACTTTGGTACTTGTCGCAGACGGAAAAATTGGTGTAAATTCCAAAGACAAATTCCGCGCTTAGTTTGCTTTCCCTTGGGAGGGGAGTTTGCTGGTTTTGCATGAAGCGCGGAATTGCATCTCCACAGCATGTCGGCCGAGAAAGTGAAGCGGAGCAAATTTCTACGAAGAAACTTCGGACCCGTGTTTCCAACCACCTCGTTGTGCCGAAGATAACCCCTCAACACAATCTCCTTTGTAAGGTGCCTCTCCACAATGCATCGTCAACGGATACTGCCGACCCACGTGTTGTGGGACTTTGATTCCCAGACTGACGTCAGGCTTTGCGATGAATGCTTCAGAATTACCTGATGAAGTAAGTCCGGTGGCAGGACAGGTGGGCCCGCGAAGAAACCGGAGCTGAGAAACTTCTCTGCGATGAAAAGTGGGTATGTAAATGCGGCTCTTCCTGCACGACGTGAACAATGACGATGGTTTCACCAGGGTCGAAGATGTTGAGGCATGGGTATCGATGGTGAAGCACCGAAACACGCAAACTCTGGTCATGCCTGTCACCGGAAGGGCCGCATTCCTGAAGTCTATTGACAGACCGTATCAGTGTGAGGGCGTTCTGCATGCAGCCTGTCAACCACCGGATGCTCCCTTGAGTCCCTTCTTTGAAACGTCTCAGTGCCGTTGCCCTGCATTCGGACAGACCTTCCACGCCACCTTCTAGTGGCACTACATCTCGCAAACTAGAGACACCGACAAAGTGGTAGTTGCAGTAGTCAATGAGCGATCGCGAATTTCCAATTTTGGCGGAGGCCGCTTCGTCCTGAGCTTCCCCATGTGTGGTTGTGCCGTGGTTGGCCGAGTAGTGCCAGTCGTCGTGTTCATGGCCGTTCCCGACACGAGGCATACCTACCAACTTGAAACTGAGGAAAGCTTCCAGACACACAGAACCAACTATCGATCGCGAGGCAAACCTTGCGTGGCATTTGTCAAATAGAAGCATGGAAGAACAGAAAACCGAGGCAAAATCCAGAGTGCAGAGCACAGACCGAGAAGTCACCCCGGATTTACAAAGACCCTGCATGTCTGCATGCGGAAGGCTGAGTGAAACGGACATGACAGAAACGTGGAACGCTGAGAATAGCAAAGACTGCGTCTCAGATTGGTTGCGCGTTGCATTCTCTTTACAGTAATTGCTAGAAATGAGGGTGTGCTGACTGCGTTGCACGGAGTATTATCGAAGTTTACTCAGCCCTACGGAGTGCTGCCATCAGCATGAACTGCATGTGGAACTGTACGTTGCAAGGCTGGTGTTTGAATGGTTCGCAACTACCGTATGACTCCGTGGTGTGCCCGTCAACCGAGAGCTCCTACCCATGTCCGAGGTCTGTACGATGAAGCTGTACTCCACTCCACCTACGAATTGCGCAATGGTGGGCTTCATACATGAGCAATGCAACTCTCATCCTTGATTCGGTGCTCGCTACTACTCTTCAGCCGGCCGTGAGGAGTACGCAGGAGAGCCCTCCGACATAATATCTAGCCTCCGGTACCAAGGTGGAGCGGAGGGCCTTGGTCCACATGGACCCTGAGATCTTCTCTTTCTACACGTGAATGAGACTAACGTACCCCATATTCCGCGGTTGAATCTTGTTTCGCTCGACTCGAGGACAAGAGACAGGTGAAAAGGATTATTCCGAGGCAAGACACCGACGAGTGTCAGGCTCCAGCAGAGTTCACGGGAAGTTTCGTGTCGGCCGTACGGCAGCCTGTCACGCAACGCCGCCTTGTCAGAGCCAGCGAAGCAGTGCCTGCTGGTCATGACGCGACAGAGTCAGGCAAATGAGACAGAACTCATTTCACCGTTTTGGTTGCCCCGTCAAAGTGGTATTGGGCGTCGTTTTCAGTGCGACGGCTCCTCGCACCGTCTGGAAACTGCCGCGAGCACAGAAAGCGGAGATGCGGCCTTGGGCGCCCGTAAAAGGAAATATAAACGTCCGGCTGAAGTGCACGGGATGAAGGGAGGGGTGTTTGAATTGCGCTCCCCGACCCCCGAGATGATCTCCAACTCAGACTTTCCTGTTTCAAGCAGCTCCGTGTGAGCCTATCCGGGAAAGTTATCTCGCGGAAGCGGCCGCACTGGCGTGGTGACATTGGCGTCTGTGTGCTTTTTTCAAGATTATGAAGGGAGAAAGCAAGTTCAGAGCCAGGGGGGAGGGGGCAACGAAACCGTGTCGTCGCCGGGCTGTGAGCTGTCACGTATTGGGGGCTGTAAGGTGACCAGCTGTCGAGCATGAATGACTGTTGATTGCTGGCCCTGTCAACGACTCATCGCATGCATTTCCATGTGCGCGAAGATGACAGGGCCAGCGTCGGGCGCGATCTCGCAGAGGAAAGGCGGTCTCGAGTTCCCGAGGACCGGGGTTGTTCTCCACTTGCAGCGCAGCAGACGGGGCTGACGGGCAGTTGGCAGATGCGGACGCCGCATTGGTAAACAGCGGTGAAATGCGTCGCCCAATAGCAAATATTCTTCCGCCCCCTTCGCACCTCGACGCCGCATGAGACGAATCCAGGCGGTGACCCACCGCCATTTGTGAACTGTATCTTGCGGCGGCGGAACATATAACGCGAGCTGTCACCGCGCTGCGCATCCCACGCACATCCAGACCATCTGATCAGCTTGTCGAGACACAAGCCGCACTTTGCTTCTGATCCGGACTCCTGACCTCTGCAACACGTCGCCAAACGTTAAAGCCAGGCAGCGCCCCTCGGCCTTGTTCCCACAAAAATCTCGATAATTCCCCCAGACACGGAGACCCTCGACACGAAGGAGCCACTCGGCGAGCTAAATTCTGCAACCTTGATTCCATCCCACCGTCATACATCGCCGGCCGTTTTCGCCTCGGTCGACTTGCCGTGACGCTAAACTAACGCGAACACCACCCCTTCCGAGCAAAACTGTTTACGGCCGACAAAGCCCGATCGTGTATATACATACACAGACCCACCCCGTACGCTATCTCATCCTCAAATATGCATTTCGAAGCTTCGCCAGGCTCGTCGCCATCCAAATCAATCCCTATCAGCATCTCACCAAGGACCATGTCTTCACCCTCAGCATCTCTCTACAGCAACTACTCTTCGGAGTCAGCCTCTCGCAGCGGCTCTTCCTGTGCCTACCCTTCGTGGCCCACTGGACCTTCTCTGGAGTACCGCAACCCATCTTCGTACATTAGTGACGAGGACCTCTTTGGCGACGACTTCGACGACGAGTACCAGTGCCCGTTCCTCAAGAAGGCACCAGCACCACCACGAGTCCCACTCATGCCTCAGGCCGTCCCAATGTTGCCTCCTCTCTACGCCCAGAAGAAGCCCAAGACCCAGCGAAGGCGCAGCAGTGGAAAGCAGCGCCGCACATCGACCCCGATGACTCCCATCAGCGAGTCACCTGAGCAAGTCGAGTGAACCAGCTGGATGAAACCATCGTCACTACAACGTAAGTCATCACAACGGGCTGCGAAGTTACCGGTCAATACTAACATCAAAATCCAGTCATTGTTGACACCTACGTCACCGTGTAGCGCGCGCCTTGTGCCGCGCTCTTTCACATGATTGTGGCTGGTTGTGGCTGAGCCACTTTCAGCCACAGATCTACCGATGTATTGCCGGACCATGAAGACCTCATTGGTCTTTACCCAAGTCGCTGTGACAGCCTCATCCGCGTCTAGCGCACCGTATGGCGAGCAAGCTACAGGTCCTCCTCATTACCTGTGACTCAGCCAACAACCCTCCCAACGCTGCATCAGTGTCTCATGTAAGCCTCACCACACGCCCACCACCAACGGCGTGCGTCGAGCGCTCAGCCCCTCGTCACTGCCCAATATGCAGTGGCGTCGCGACATGCATCGAGACTGCTCAGCACTGCTTCCAGACCTGACGATCTGGGGACGGTTACGGGATTGCATCCCCGTTCCGTAGAACGGACAGACGCGATGCAGTCGCTCCGAAAGCAAGGGATGGAAGATCCCCCCAGCCATTGGAGGAAACAGGCATTGTGATAGTTTATTGCGCATTTGCAGGGCGTCTCTTCTTTTCTACTTTGTTGCATTTTTTCTGCGCACCCGGCATCGATACCCCCGCTTCCGCGCATCGGACGGACATGGCTGGAACGGAGACGAAGTTGATGGCATTTATTTTTTCTGATGCGCAGCGTCGTGTTTGCATCTAGCGAGGCTTGTGAGGCTTGCCTTGCCTTGCTTGACTATTTATGATACCCCCCATCCTTAGATACATACCTTAGCGAATGTTGTTACTTGATCTCACACAATGCCCTGCTCAATCACTTGTGATGGTTTTTGCGTGATAGTGGTGGTGCTGACTTTGAACTAAGGGGCTCATCACAGCTCCTGTCACACTTTGATGTGATTGTTGAGATGTGTGGCGCGCTTCCTTAGCTGGGGGAAATCTGATAAACCTTGTCCTTTCATCTTTCATCGCAGTAATTTGCTTGGCTGGTATGGAGTCCAGCAGTGGTGACGACGACACTTCATTGACGGGCTACCGTATTGGAAGCGTAAACTGTATTTGCGATGAGGCTCATGATACGTCGCTCCGGCAATCTATCGCTGGGCATAGGAACTTCAACGCAATCGTTCGCATCACCCTCCTTCGAATCACCACAGGAAGATTATCTATGGAGAAACTCATTCGGTAAGCATGGCGAGAGAGCCAAAAATAAGCTTCCCAAAACCGATTTTGGTAAGCGAACGGAAGCGGGGGGTTATCCCATACAGGCCTGCACTTGCATGTCGAGCTCACGCTTCGGGCATGCACAGCAGGCTCTGTGATACTGTTGGTCAGAATTGCGGTCTGGCAAAGATGAATTTGTCTCATGTTGAGGACGAGTCGGAGCCACGAAGCACGCGATTTGAACAAAACTTTCATCCCTCGCATCAACTCGACATGGAAGTCGTGGGGATGGTGGCAGAGAGTGCAACTGGGTGGCTGGGACAAAGGTGAGGCCCAACAGGGATCCCATTCCTTAGTGCCAGCGCTTGCAGCGAACACTGTGAACAACACGCAGATAGCTGTATGCTAGGCTCCTTTGCACTTCTGCAGTTCTCGTGATGATGCTGTTGGTGTGATTGACAGCAGGAGACACGTCGAGGTGCAATTGATGAGATAAGGAACCTCGCCATATTGCTGCTGCACGTTGAACCAGGTACCTTTGCATCTAAACCTGGGCACGCAATATCCATACCATGTACCCGAACATTAAAGATGAGGCGCATCTGGCTGATCGACAAAGCTATGACTGCTAAAGCGGCGAGTGCGGGAAGAACGGCGTGCGGAGAAGAGTCTCTTGTGCGTCTCTGTGTGCCATGAGGAGCACGCCGTCAATTTTGTGAACTGTTCAATAGCGGGTTCCTGGAACCAGCCATCGTATATGTGTGTGCCGACAGATTCGTGGATGAGGGGCTGCAAAACGTTGCGGTACATGTCTTCGGGTGCAGTGTAAGATCGGGTTGTCCAGTCAATGGGTACCAAGGCATGGGGAGACTGTGCTGTATCGGTGTGCCGTGAACAGGGCTGGTCCGTGGCATTGCATCGAACAGAACAGCCGTTGTTCAAAGACATGATGGTGGTGCCACAAACCTACATGGTCGCCTGCCGAGCGGGATCAGGATCGTTCCGTGGCGGTGAATATAGTGCCCGCTAACCGTCGTCATGTTGGGCTTTAAGCTGCTAGTAAAGCGCGAAGAGCCATTGTCGTCGCGCAACCATCACCAGAGACTGGAGCAGAGATATCGCAGAGCTTTGCGTACAATGAGTCTGATATATGGGACGAATCGCTGGCGTTGCAGTTCTACGCATGGTTTGGGTACAGCGTGGGTGATCCATGCCAACGGGCCGTAGCTCGAATGCCGCAGCGCGCCACGATTGGGTCGTTGTGTGTGATTCGGCTTGCACCGTCACTTTAGTGCATCCAATCAGATTCCGCTAACACTTGTTCCTCCTCACTTGGGCCTTCCGCGACCTCGTTCCCTGCGTGAAGAAGCGTTTTGAGAGGCTGCTCTGCTTGTCCATGCAGGCACCGCTGTTTCTGCGGCGCGAAACTGGACCATTGACGTGCTGTGTCACCTCCAAAGGCCAACTTGGCGACCAGCATAGCTCGCTATGCAGCATGACTCTTCTTGGTGTGTCGCGTCCCCAGGTCCATTGCGAGCTTTCACGACGGCCAGCAAATGAGCAAGCGTGTGTACAGCCATTAGACGCCTCCAAGGTCCCCTGTTATGCCGTCTTTTAGCATCGCAGGCTCGACGGTTCCAACCGTGCTCTTCGTCCTATTCTGAGCAAGATCAATCTGTCCTGCGCTCTTAAGCGCCGGACCTTGATAGGCCCAAGGTGCCCACGCGCAACTCCTCACATCTCGTCCGCGCTTCTGCTACTTTTCTCCTTCTCTTGCAATCCTGCCCTGAAAGTCGGTCTCTTCGTCTGTATGTACTTGTTGTACCGCTCACAAGATTTCCAAAACGGTCGAATGCAGTGCTTGTCTAACCGCCAACTCCAATCCTTGTAAGCCGTGAGGGGCTAAGATATACCTCGAGACGCCGTGAACCAAGTGTAAAAAGCGCCCTGCTCTTTAGCGCGCACATTGCAGTGAGTTGGGAGCCCCTGGCACTTCCTGCAGATTCATCTCCGTCATTCTGGAGGATCGCTTCGTCCTTAATCGATAGTATTCCCTCCGTGATGAGCCACGCGCGTGTGCTTGGAACCAACCTCGACTGACAGCAACCGCCTAGCAGGCCACACACAATGTCCTTAGGTCATGCCCGCCAGCGTTCGAACTCGGCAAAGGGCTCTTCGATCCGATCCGACGTCAAGTTTCAACTTCCTACCCCAAGCATCACGCCACAGAACGACGAATTCGCCTTCCAGCCATGCGCCGCAACTGGTTCCTTCCTGCTGTATGCGCAGCAAAACGTAATATACTGCCTCCATCACGATACCTTGGCGATCGAGAGGCGATTTGAGAGACATAGAGAAGACGTTGTATGGATTTCAACGGATAATGTTAGCGAGCGAGGAGCTGGCCGATTAGTTTTGAGTTACGATACGGGGTCCACCGCGATAGTCTGGGATCTGTTGACAGGAGATGAAGTCGCACGGTTTGCGTCGTATGAACAGATTCGGGTGGCGACGTGGATGAGGAATGGCAATGTCGCGTTTGGTGAGTTCCAAGCTGCTGGATGCGACTGCCCGAACTTGAACTGATGATGCAATAGGAAATGCGCAGGGCAACATCATTTTATTCGAACCGTCCACATCTGAACATCTCTCTGCCAGGACTATTTTCGATCCAATCACTGCATTAGCACCAGCTTCGGATTGCCGCACGTTCGCAATTGGGTATGTACCATGAAGGTAGTAGGCGAGCTTCACTAACAATTCGCAGGTACCATAATGGCTCTATCCTCATTGCAACACTACAACCATCATTTACCATTCTGCATACACTCACCACTCCTAGGATCCCCTCTCCTATTGCGGGGCTAGCTTGGCATGGATCGTCTTCGAAGCAAAAATCTGAGATGTTAGCTGCTCAAGCATCAGACGGTGACTTGAGGGTATGGAGCGTTCCAAAGACTTCACATGGCGGCGATGCACCTTGTGTGATAAGAGTGCTCAACAAATCAGACCAAAGAGAACTTGGTCCTTGCTGGTTCTCTTGGTCGAAGAATGGACGAATTATTCAATACACAGAAGGGTATGTGCTGTTCAGCTCTGTGGTGCCTTCAACTTGTATACTAACACATCGTCTCTATAGTCAAACCTGCGCATGGGACGTTCGCACCAAGAGAGTAACGTACGAGACTGTCCCCACTACCCAAGACGTTGCAGCTATCTGCAGCTACGGCGCGACCGCTACTCTGTTCACCCTGGGCCGCAACTACAGTGTCCAGCAATATGATCTGAACCCCAGTGGCACCCCGGCGATGGTCGCCAACGTCCAGCATGCACCTGCGAACACCCCTCCATCACCACCCGTCTCTTTGGATGAGCAACGACAGATTCAGCCACAGGTGGAAGAAACACCCGTGACAGCACGTCCAGCCAAGACTGCGCCTCAGCTTTTTCTTGCCTCGGAAGCCAGTGAAGATGAGGACGTTGTCATGTCTCCATTACAGAAAATTGCCAACGAGCTGATCGAGTTGGAGGAAGAACGCCGGGACCGAGTTGGGCCTCTAAGTCCAGTGTCAAGTCGTGGATCACAAAGCTCAAGATCTTCCGGTGGTAGTGGACGCCAGCCCCGTTATCGTTATGACCGACCGTCTTGGGGCACAGCTCGCTCATCAAGGAGCGGAAATTCTGGCACGACTGGCACCGTCTTTTCATCAGGAGAATCTTCACTGGCAGGACCCCCTTCGCAAGCCAGCATGTCCATCCGTTCGGGAACTTCTGCTGCGCCTTCGTCTCGATACGGCTCTTCAGCTCTCCGCAAGGAGGTGATGCGAACTCCAGACGAGTCGAAACACACCCAGAAGATGGACCTGTTCCCGTTCACAAAAGCAAGATTAGTCGATGTTCCTTTTCGACCTACTGAGCTTGGTCCTGAGCGGACCCCGAACGATTTGCGGCAGAATTTGCTAAGGGTAGTGTTCGGGTGGGAGAACGACATTGACGAACTCATTCGAGACGAGCTTGCTCGCCACAGTCCAGGGTCAGCTGCAGCTGTTCTATTGTCAAAGTGGCTTGGCGATTTGGGAGCTGATTTCATGGCATCAATGGTTGGTTCTGAGTCTATGACATCCTCTGACTGGATGTTACTTGCTCTAAGTAACATGGGCCACGGGTCGCAGAAGAAGGTCGGAGAAGCTTTTGTTCAGCGATTACTCGAGAAGGGCGACATTCACCCAGCCGTCGCCATCCTTCTAGGCCTGGGGGAGCACAACGATGCGATTGAGGTTTACGTGTCTCAGAAGCATTACATGGAAGCGGTTCTACTAACCTGTTTGATTTTCCCCACTGACTGGCAGAGGCAGTCTTTCCTCGTTAGAAAATGGGGAGAGGCTGCCGTCTCAAAGGGCAAAGCCGAACTCGCCGTTAGATGCTTCTCCTGTATGGGCCTTGAAACAACTGAGCCTTGGTTCTCTCCTCGTGCTCAAGATGCCGTTTTCTCCGCTCAAAAACAAGCTCTACTGGGCTCACAGCTTAGCCCTCCGTTGTCACCACCAAGTGTAGGTAGCAGTAGAGTTGCCGCTAGGATGGCGTCTCTCAAGCTTGTCACAGACTTCTCACGTGGACCTCAGCCTACACAGATTGTGCGAGGAGAAAGGGGCGAGCAGACGCCGATGAATGTTGGCACGACTCCTATTGCAGAGTCCGCCACAACACCAGCTGTTGGTACCCATGGCTGGATCGGCCGCACAGCTACTCGAGACAGATCGTTAGAGCCTTCCTCTGCACGGACTGCAACTCCAGGAGCATACGGAAGGAAAAGGCAAACATCTAGATCAGACGCTGGGCGCTCCACAACGACGAGCGGAAGTCTGGCTTCCCTTGCCATTCCCGATCGTGGACAAAGAGGAGATTCCAAGCCGAGAACTGCTATCGACAATATTGGCCGCGAAGCTGAGACTCTACCATTCTCGACCCGACGAGCCACTTCCGGAGGCAACGCTAATGACTTGTTCCTGTCAGCAGCCACGTTTGGAGCTACTAAGCCAGACGACCATCTGCCATCCCCTGCTGTCGGTGTGTTCGAGGAGTACAAAGAGAGAAAGACAGTCTCGCGCACTAGTTCTCGCAGCCGGAATCAAAGAGATTTGCACCTGTTGATGGATCAGACTGTTGTTGAGTCAGGGCCAGACACACATTACACAAACAATCTTAGTCCGCCACTCACGGGTGCAAGTATGAAGAGCGCCAAGGCACGCAGTATCGACCAGTATATCAGTAGTCTCGACGAAGCGGGCAACTTTGCCCGCGAACGAGCTGACTCCAGAACCGAGGAGAGGCCTGCTTCGCGCACCGCAAGAACCCGTAGCCGCACTCGAGATGACTCCCAAGGGCGTGGGCGATCTGATGTCCGCTACATTCGGCCTGCCAAGCGTTCACCCTCTTCTCCAGTACCCATGTCCCATGAAGACGCCGGTATCAAGAGCATGAGAGAAGCTGCGACCAACACTGAGAATTACGATGACGAACGGTTCTACAAAATGGACATCGCCTCTCCAGTAGTGACAGAATCGGTAGCGAGTACCCGCAGGGCACGCAGTCGTGCAAGGCATGGCACAAGCAAGACCAGAGTCTCGTCAAAGACTGCACAACGCACCGAGTCTCCCGAGGGTGCTGCACGCGCTCCTAGCAGAGGTGCCAGCCGGACTTCCAGTCGCCGTCCTACCGCAGACCGTGGACGAAGCGGTATGCGTGGTGATCGGTCACCTGAGTCGCCACAATCAATGCGACAAGAAGACTTTGGCAGCAGTACCGACAACGGTGCTACCCGCCTTCGTCAGCGTAGCACTAGCCGCCAGGCTCGAGACCGCTCCATCAGCAGGAGACCCACGCCCGCCGTTCGAGGACCTAGTCTGACCCGCAACCATGTGCGTGCAGGCTCGCCGGACTCAATCTCGTCAAGTCTTCAGGGCGCACCTCGATCACGTCAACTCACACGAACCAGAAAGGAGCTCGCAGCCAAAGAACTGGAGGCACGCAGACTGTCACTAGCTCGGCGACCTTCAGCACCGGCTATTCCTCACCCAGAAGAGTTCAAATTCCGACCATTGTCCGGAGGAAGGTCTAATACAGACGACATGCTGAACTCAGTGTCCATGTATCGTGATCCTATACAGCGAAGCCATACAGCAGACCCGATCAACAAACCCCCGACCAGGTTCCATACAAAGGGGAACTCTACCACTTCTGTCCCCATCGGACTACCGGCCAATCCTCGAGCAATGCGTCACCCCAGGTACATGAGCGCGGGCCCAGAAGAAGACGACGTCCCCGCGGTTCCCACTCTTCCACACAACCTTCAGCAATCTAGGACCATGCAGGAGATGGAAGAGGATGATGTTGGTCCTCTTCTTCCAGCTACTACATTCCTTCCGTCGACAACCTTTGGCCAGTCAGTCAATCTGCCTCGCTCAGCATCTGCTCCTCCACAGGATATGCTGCTACCGAATGCATTCTCTATTGGAAGGCGCCCGTCCTTGAACGGCGGTCGCAATCATGCACGCATGAACACACCGCCCGAGATCCTGCCGCCATCCAACTACAAGCGCATCAGCCCGCCCCCCTTCAGGGACAGCATTGACGGTGCCATGCACGAGACACAAGTCATTATTATCGAAGAGGAAGACACAGCGCCACCGGTGCTCTCGCAGCTTCAGCATCTGGGGGCTCCTCCTCCACCACCGCCACCACCGCCTCCACCTTTCAGCTTTGGTGGCAGCAGCACTCCCAACGGCATTAGCGTGGTGAACGTGACTGCTGAGGGGGCTGTAAGCGAGCAACCACAACGTCACTCCCCTACTGGTATCGCAGCCACTGGCTCGCCGCATGCTCATCGACGAGGCCGCGGCAGCGTCAGCGAGAATCTGGGCTCGACGTTCCGACGTGTGACAGACCGGATGCGCAGCACCAGCCGATCAGGTCACAGATCGCCTCCAGCTATGCGCGGCGATGGAGGAGCGCCGTACGAAAGTGTGCCGGATTACTCGTATCCTCGCAGCGCCACGACGCGATCTCCCGGCGAGGGCAACAATCTGGACGCGTACTTTAGCAGCCTGCAACCGCCTCCACCTCCACCTCCTCCGGTGCAGCCTTGGGAGCAGGTGGTATCGCCGATTGACAACCACGAGCAGGCGTTTTACAAGCACCCAAAGGAGGTGCGGGCCAACATGCCGCCGGAGACGCTGCAGGCTGGGGTGTACAAGCCTGAGGACATGCCGATGATTTGAGGTGTAGAGGGTAGTTATCAAGCAGCCGTGATTGTTGGTAGTTTTTTTTTTTTTTTTTTTTTTTGGTCTTGTTTTTGTTTTGTTTGTGTTTGTGATTATTGCATGCAAAGAGAGGGAGGGAGAGAAATGAAACGACGTAACGACCTTGTATCTTCTTTTTTAGTCTTTCGTTAGCAATTAGCATTATTGAGAAGGGATGAGATGAGAAGAGATGAAGAGATGAGAGAAGGTTGCATTTTGTTTTTTGTTTTCTTCTTCGTTTTCTAGTAGCATTAGCGAGGACATGTTTTATGGTTAGGAGGGATTATGAGTGGGAAGGATTATGAGTAGGAAGGATCATGAGTAGGAAGGATCATGAGTAGGAAAGACTACAAGTAAGGAGAAAGAAGAGAAGAAAGAAAGAAGGAAGAAAGGGTAGAGTAAAGGACAGATAGGACGTCGAAAGCGCTTCACGGCGGGAAGGAAATGTCGATACCCTTTTTTTTTTTTTTTTTTTTTTAGTTTTATTTTAGTCTTGTTGGTTTTCTCCTTCTTCTTCTTCTTCTTCTTCTTCTTCTTCTTCTTCTTCTTCAGGCGGGGGAGGGGTTTAAACTTTAATGTACATTGTTGATTGTTTTCTATTCTATTCTAGTCTATGCAGTTCTATTCGTGATGATGGTGATTGTTGAACTGATTGACTATTTCGTCTTAGTTGGAATCTGTTCAGTTGGCTGGCTGGCTGGCAGGACTCGGTGTAGTACCATGTACTAAGAGTTTGCTGCAGCTAGTGGGGTAGGTGTGCGTTTGCTTGGTATGTGTGCTTTTGGACTGTGGTTCCTATGCTGGTTGCACACGTCCTATCTTGAGCTGTGGTTGGAGCTTGGTTTAGCTTGGTTTAGCTGTGTGGCTCTCAGCTCAGCTCAGCTCAGCTCAGCTCAGAGACTTGAGATGGCGTCTCTTGAGCTCCATCACACGCCTTCTCTCTGTTGTGTCGCGATGATAGCGCTGTCGTGATATGCTTCACATGTATAGTATCACACTCAGCCCACTTCAATGCCGGCCAAGGCGCCGATGATGTCTTCGGCTACGCCACCCTTTTCCACCACCATCTGGGCGACTTGGCTGACGAGGGTGCGCTTCATGCCTCCTCGCGGCGGGGTCCAGACACCAGCATGGGCGAGCATCTCGCGCATGGTCAGGGCCTGGGCACTGCTGTCTGGAGCCGTGCCACCGGTGGCCGAGTTCATGGAGTTGGGGACGGCAGGGGGCGTGAGGTGGCTGGGAGGATCGATGGTGCGGATGCTGACGATTTTTGCCCCAGTGAAAGAAGAAGAGGTGCAGGCGATTGCGAGGACAGCGTCGGCGACGGCGAGTTCTTCTTTGCTAGGGTCGAAGATGACGTTGGGGCCGACGGCGATGGCGAGGATGATGACGGGGGGTTTGTCGTGCGAGGCGCGGGGGTAGAGGGGC
>JAPEUT010000279.1:0-36564 GCA_027946375.1 Neodidymelliopsis sp. IMI 364377
CCCCTCTACCCATGATGCCCGACCCCAATGTCCACCCCGTGTTGGCAGGGCTCGCTTCTCGAATACTGATCGCTGGAGGCAGTCCCAGGCTCGGAATGTTGTTGTCAAGCACCGGCAGGATACGTGGCGACGGCGACGGCGCTTGCCTGAATGCCTCGTTGTAGAACTGTGACAGCAATGCAGCGTCAGAACAGAATGCTTCCAACTCATCCTTGACTTGCTCGGGCGTTGGACTCGCCGTCGCTGTGGGTGGTAGCGGCGCTGCTGCCTGTTTCTCCAGTGCCGTGTGCAGCAGGCTGGAGTCCTGCACAGGTCTTGCCAGCGGACTGGAGAAGGGACTGCGGTGTGGGTTCGTCCGCTCCACCGCAGGCGTCGATGGCAGCCGACTACTCTGACTGCCGTCAGTCGTCACCTTCTTGTGTTCGTAAGGATCCAGTGGTCGGATCCTGCTCATGTCTTTGGCACGGTTGTGTGCGAGCCGGTTGGCCAGAACCATAAAGTTGCCGTCGTCCTTGATCTGCACAAGCAACCCGCCGCTGCGATGGATGAACTGTGTGTACTCGTACTCGGGATGGCCCCACGAATACGACACATCGACATCGGGCGGATACGCACTTGCTGCCTCCATGTCAAGAACAAAATTGAGCTTTCGTAACAGTGCTTTGTGGTATGCAAAGCGATCCGTACGTGAGTACTGCGGTGAGAAATGCATCGAGTCCCACACAACCTCCGACTGCACCTGAGGCGGCTGTATCGCAAGCTTGATGTGATAAGGCGTACGAAACGGATGGTAGTCGGTGATGTTGGCCAATTCAGCAATCGGAACTTCTACAAGTTTGAGCCCGTACTTCTCCACACTGGTAGCCCACGTGACAATCGCATCCTCGATAAGCTTTGCTGTAACATTCATCCAGTCAATCCGGATATGATAACAGTTGTCCGGATTGTGGAGAAGACCATAGTGTAGAGAAATGATCTCAGGCCGATACGAACGCTTCCTTGGATCCACATCGTACCGCATTGCCCGCGACAGTATCACCTTGCGCTTCGTTTGATCTTCTCGTGTAGGAGTCTTCTCGCCTTCCTTCACTGAATCAGAAGCGTTGGACGATGACTCTGCCGTGCTCGGTCTTGACATGATGCCCTTGGCCGTAAGCGGTGATGCCCGTGGCCCTTCAAAGAGTGGTGTCGACGGTACAGACTTGTCATTCTTGCGCATACCAAACCACCCAGTACGCGACTCTGGTCTCGGAGCCCGATATTCAGCCGCAATCTGGAAGAAAAAGTTGCCGTCGCGGAACTGGTGCCTTCGCTGGACATGCTGGAAAAGGCCCTTCTCCATCAGTTGGTTTCCAAACTCTACCGCGCTCTCACGGCTGTCAATATCCTTGAAGTTTGACAGAAGCCAATTGGTGAGATCGAATCCGAGGAAGCAATTGTAATGTAGTTTCCAGTGCCACCGACGATCCAGCATCTGTATGCCCTTGTCACCTTGAAGATCCTCAGCTAGTTTCCTGAGATCGATGCTCGACGTGTGGTACTTCTCCGCGTCGGAAATTGAGGATCTCGGAAGGTCGCTGTCAGAGTTGCTGAACAGAGTATTGACCGGCCCAGTAGCAACTACAGCAGAGGGATCTCGGGTATGATACTCGATGGCCAAGGGGTTGGGGTCTTTTTGTTTTGAACTCGTCGCATTCTGCGAGAAGCGCTCCTCGGGAGGGATGTAGCGGTACCTTTGCCATACTTGCGTCAACTTCCTGATGCCTTCTAGCCTGATCTCTTCTTCCGAGTCTTCAGCAAGCATAGGCAGCGGACGTCGACTCACGGCAGGTAGATCCACCGGGATTAGGACGAATCGTGCTCTCCAAAACCGCAACACGTCAGAGAACTCATCGTGATATCCTGCAAGGAAAGTGTCTATAAAATTCCAATTGAGCTCCTTCCGAGGTGGCTGTAAAACAATGTCCCTTGGGTCGTATGTTGGCTCGAAAGCGGTGCGAATGTATGGTTTATAAGGGAATGGCGTATCAATCCCTGCCGATGACTCCAATGTAGTAGTTGGTTTGCGGTGATAACGCTTCACCTCCACCTCTCCACCAGCAACGCATACTAGTTGGTGAATACTTGTGCCAACAGTCATGAAGATCGTGTCGCCATCTGCAGCCATATACTCTGGAGATAGAACGCTCGCCAACGACTTTTCTTGTCTACCAGAAAACTCTGCGACGGCAGAGCCGACAATAATTTGAAATCCATGAGAAAGCCGGAAAGCGATCAACTCTCGTATCAAAGTCTCCCTACCTTTAGTAGCCTCTGACACCTCGTCGTCGTCGTTCTGCGTAATCTTGTAAGGGCTTTCGTTGTATTCTGTTGCGAGCTGCTCCGCGGTGGGAAACCATTCGTGCGTCAAAGGCACGGCTGCGGGCGAACAAAGAGACTTCCATTTCACTGTCCCGGTTCGCAGAGTTCTGGGAAAGATATGATGCCATCGACGATACTGGTTCATACTGTTCAGACTGTTCTTCTTCGGGTTACAAGGATTCACAAGCACTGCCCATGGTGCGATTGCACTGGTCGGAGACAACGTCTTTGGTGCATCTTTGGCTCCTCCACTTGATGACAGATCCGGTTTTGGTTTGGTGTCTCCAACTATTCGGGAGCCGGCGAGGAGAAAGGTAGACCCTGGATCTTTTTTGACAGAGCTTGGGTGAGATGGTACCGAAGTCCGTCGCGTTCGTAGATTACGAACCGTCTCTACAGAACGGCCCCCTTGATCAGGGGAGGGTGAGCCCGAAGACGAAAGCCCTGCACGTGAAGATGACCGAATCGCAATTGGCTGGGATGGCTTTTCGGTTGACGTTAGCCTGGTACTCGCCAATCTCTCTGCGATTGCACCCTTTTGACTTTTTTCAATCGTGAGCAAAGCAGGTTTTACACTGCCTTGAGATATGTCAGTGGTGGCATCTCCCAAAGTCGGTTTTGACGGCGTCGCTTTTCCGCCAAAGCTGATCTGCCTCAAAAACCAATTTGAAGGCCGATTCTTGAGCAGTTCTCTGATTGGTGCTCGAGGAGCTGGTGCAAGAGGTACTGGTGGAAGTCCAGCTCTTCTGGGTGGGGACGACTCTCGACTGGGTGTAGGTGACGCATTTGCCGTAGATTGTAAGGTTTTGTGGCGACCTATAGTCTCACCAGGCATACCTTGATGGTGCATGCTATGACGCACGTCATCAGTGTTGGTTGTTTGAAATACTTTCTGCCGTCGCAGGACATCAGCTCGTGGAATGGCTGGAGGGTGGTCGTCTGGCAAGCGATGGACACTACCTCGAGGAGAACGATCTGTCTTTTCGTTCATCCGGGCGTGTATAGGCTGATGCATAGTGGCATCCGGAGACAATTTTGCACCTCGTCTCATAGTTGTCTGATTGCTGCGGTATGAGCTTGACAAGAAAGACGTTTTGGATGGCCCGGAAGACGCATTGGACGCAGGCTCGCCCGGTAGTCGACGATCGTTGTGCGGCTGCTGCTCCGTTGAAGGAAGCTCAGTCGTACAAGAGAAGACATCATTATCATAGTCATCCATCCACGTTTTGTACATGGCTTTCGAGGCACTCAGCTTGTCGTCTGTGTAGTCGTGATCACCCCTCGAAGAGTAGGATCCGGAAGTGTTAGGAATAGCGCTCAAGGTCATACTAGTAGTGCGAGATCTGTTGCCGTAGGCTTCGATGCCTGCAGATGTGGTCGGATGTCCATGGTCTTCCTCGAGATACGGCAAGGAAATATCGCCAAGTTCGTTCTCAAGAACACCCATCATCTGCAACTCATAAAGACGGCATCTCAAAGCGAAAGTTCGGCGTTTCTTGCTGGATCGCTTAGCGACTCTATCCAAAGTTCTCGTTTTCGTCATCTCGAGCAGGTTGTCCGATCGCCGAGTCCAGAAGGAAACATCTACCCAGTAAGGCATGGCATACTTCCAGTCATCTATTGCTTCCGACGGATGGTATACTGCATCGATGTGACTAGGAGGCAAGGTGAGGCTGGAATGGGGTATCGAGCCGAAATTGGGTTGGTGTTGTCTTGGTGTTTTATCGTCGAGCTCGGACGGTTCTACTGCCGAAGCGGAATTGCTGTTCTTGTGCTCGAGGCTGGAGTTGGAGACCAAGGAGGGCGTCCGATACTTGAACAGTGGCACTGAATGCAAAGGCATAGGAGACAAGCACACCAGATCAATACCAATGCCAGATCCTATCAGTGTATCTGTGGTAAGTTTTAATAGATTGTAGTCGACCTCAAAAACTCCGGTCCCTGGAGTGACCACAGTCACAGATATGCCAGTTCGCACTAAATCCCGATCGATGTGGTCTTTCGCAAACTGTGCCGCAGCTAGGTTGATAGCCTCAAGAATATTTCCCTGGCTCGCGGACGATGGCCTGCCAGCTATGATGGTATCAGTGTCTGACTCTTGCATCTCGCTTGTGTCGTCTACCATTTCGCTGTGATTCGCCGATCTAGATACGAGCGAGACTTCCCGCAGGAAAGTGCGGAATTCAAGCTTCAACTGATGCAGGATCTTGATCCAGTCCCCACTAGCCATGTCACTGACAACAACTCGATAGTAGTCCCTGAAGGAGCCGGCATGTGGTTCTCTGTCTTCATTACTGGTCGTCCCATCAGGCCGCTCAGGTAGAGCCTCTCCCTCATATTGCATGCGTGTGAACAGGATAATGGTCACCACATGCTTCGCATTGATCCTCAACCACCTTTTGAAAAGGTCTGGAAGGAAACCACTGACAACCTTGTTGAACATGATCTCACCGGCACCTTCGGCGTCAAAGTCCCACATCTCCCTGGACATCTGGATGAATAAAACATACCGCGCAGACTCACTACGGAAGATGGGCTTGGTCATTGGCGAGAAGTATCCAGAGTGTACAGACTGTCCGTCGATGTAGATCTGCTTAACAGTGGCCTTGATCGTTCCCATAAAAAGTAACTTTTGACCTCGGTAGACAGTGCGTTTACTCAGTTCTGCTATAGCCATTTGCCACATGTCGGCTCGAGCTAGGTACTCATCACGAAAGATGATCTCAACATGGTGGGCTTCGTGTCTGCCTTCGTCGGCCTGCAAACAATTAGCGTGCTGGTGTGACTGCAAGGTAAGTTGTCATACTTCGGTGACTATTGCTTGCATCCGGTTGCGAAACCCGAAGACTTTGGCAATCTTCTCCGATATCGATATCTGTAAGTTTGCATGCTTAGACTTGAGGTCCTGCGGCAACGGTTTTGAAGCGAAGATATAAGTCTTTTCTGCGTCCACGTCACGACCACCAGGAATCGTGGAGCCATTCTCATCGATAGTGATCGTGAAGGACCCTCGACGGCTTTTACGTGATTGACTGTCCGTGGTGTCTTTGGATACAGGCTCTGTCGTTGTTGTTGCTTGAGTCGACTCGTGTGGCGGAGCTCTCGTACTCGATGAGAAGTCTCGCACAGCGGTGCCTGCATGAATAGCCACTATCTGGAGCAAGGAGCCTGGCGCAGTCGGAAGCTCGGGGAATTTATCGCCATTGAAAACAATGTCGTCTCTTGAGAAGTTCTCATCGTGAGTCCAGAGAGTACAGATCCTCTGGACTCTAGTCTGCTTCGAACTGGACATGGATTTGGGCATAACGGCGGCTCTCGATGCATACTCTCATGTCGCCATTGGACGTCCGTACTACGAAGTAGCGTTGATGCTAACAACCAACAGTCTGGAGTCAGGTGACGCAGAGGTTGGAGTCGTGGGAGTGCACAAACCACAAAGGATAAATACGCTACAACAATAGTGCTATCAGTTGTCGTTCCTGGCTGAGGGCATCACGATCCAGGGTCCCGAACGTCCTGAACGAGGCTCCTCGGCGCAAGAGGCAGGCGCGCCCTGCTATACCAGAAGCGGTAAGGGGGGTTTCGCGTCAACACAACACGTCAGTCGCCCTGGTGGGGAGCTCTGCAGACAAATCCACCACAAGGCCGGCTTCGTGATGACAGCGAAGCAGCACATAGTCTTCTTCCATCCGGACCTGGGCATCGGCGGGGCAGAGCGACTGGTCATCGATGCCGCAGTCGGACTGCAGGACCGTGGACACAAGGTCACAATCTACACCTCGTACTGCGACCAAAACCATTGCTTCGACGAGGCGCGAGATGGTAAGTTCGTCTACTCCTGCGGCGCTCTCCGCCCGTGCTTATGCATAGAGAAGGTAGCTGAGACATGACCTTGAACGCAAAGGTACCCTCGATGTCCGCGTGCGCGGCAATACCATTGTTCCAGCCACGATCCTGGGCCGCTTCGCCATTCTCTGCGCCATCCTGCGCCAGGTGCACCTCGTCCTTCAGATTGCCCTATTCTCGAACGAGCTCACCCAGCTCGCACCCACGTCCTTCTTCGTCGACCAACTGAGCGCTGGCATTCCTCTCCTACGCATGCTCCAGCCACAACCACGCGTAATCTTCTACTGTCATTTCCCTGACAAGCTGCTGGCGAAAAAAGGAGGTTCTTTGAAGTCGATCTATCGTCTTCCGTTTGACTGGTTGGAGAGTTGGAGTACAGGATGCAGTGATACTATCGTCGTGAACAGTAAGTTCACCAAGAGCGTCTTCGCCGAGGCGTTTCCCGGCCTACAGCATCGCAAGCCTGGTGTTATATATCCGTGCGTCGACATCAGCAACAGTCACGAGCTCGAGGAGCCGCAGCCACTATGGGAGGACAAGAAAGTGTTGCTCAGTATCAACCGATTTGAAAAGAAGAAAGACGTAGCACTGGCCGTCAAGGCGTTTGCAGGCTTATCTCCGTCAGAGCGTGAGCACGCACGACTCGTTGTGGCTGGCGGCTATGATCCAAGAGTGCCTGAGAATGTCTCTACCTACACCGAGCTATACGACTTGGCCGATTCGCTGCATCTAAAACACGCAACGGCGAAGACTGTCATTACTGCGCAGGCTATCCCGGAAGACATCTCGGTCCTCTTCCTTCATTCGGTCCCGAACGCTTTCAAGACTACTCTTCTGTCCACCTCACGCCTTCTGATCTACACTCCGCGTAACGAACACTTCGGAATCGTGCCGCTGGAAGCTATGCTAGCCGGCACTCCGGTTCTGGCCGCAAACGAAGGCGGACCTACAGAAACCGTTGTCAGCGGACAAACAGGTTGGTTAAGAGATGTCAGTAAGGTCGGCGATTGGACTGAGGTCATGCGCATTGCGTTGGAAGATGATGATGGCGAGCAGAGGATGCAGGAAATGGGCAAATGGGGCAGAGACAGGGTCATTGCTGAGTTCTCCAAAGAAAAGATGGCCGAGAGGCTTGAGACGGAGATACATGATATGCTGAAGGAAGACGACAGACCACCTCTGACGCCTTTTGCTGCAGTGCTGTCACTTGTCGCCTTTATGGGCATTCTTGTGGCTGCAAGTTTATGGCTGGCTATCAAGAATGAATTGTAAAGCTATTCTCTGCAATTCAATATAAGAAGGAAACTTTGAAGCTGTTGGGCAGGCCGACAGCAGGCCGGTCTTCTGACACCTATGCCGCATCTTGCTCTTTACCGTAGTGTGTGATGTGGGAGGCAAAAACAAACATGTCCCGCATAGCGCAAGCCAAGGGAACGCCATCCTAACAAAAAGAGAGGTCTATCCCAGATTCGAACAGGGGTTGCCGGAAGATTTCGAGTGTGAGTCAAAATCCGGAGTGATAACCACTACCTATAGAAGATTAGTACATGGTTGGTGTAACGATGTACGACGAAGAACTTACACTAATAGACCAGATTGAGATATTTGATGACAAAGCGAAAATCAAGTCATATATATTCTATTGACATTCTGACCAAGAGCCAGTTCTACGCAGATTCGCCACACTGGAGTGGGGTTTAGTTAGAACTACGTGGGGCTCTGTTACGGCTTGGGTTGCTTTCGAAAAACGCCACCGATCGTTCCGTGATCTAGGGCGGCTCTGCCGGCTATTGCATACGGCGAGCGAGCTACCTAGGTGACATCACCATTATTAGAATTATACCAGCCGATACATAAAGCCAGCAGTAGCTCTTGCAAATTACTGAAATAGTTATCTTTCCGAGGACCAACTCATTCTTTCATGATCATAGTATTCGGCTGTAGTCGTATTACCGAAGAAATAACCCGCTTCAGCACCTAACTCGCAACTCTTTAGTTTTGTGCACGTGGTAGCATCCGTTCCTTGTATGAGCTAAGTCAATTTCGCATCAACCAACATGATGCCACATCGGTCTTGCGTATGTATACGACTGCCTCCGCTCCATTGTCTGGATCCATTAGTAGCGAACCTCAGACCACGATCGTAACTTTCGCTCTGACTTGTACAAATTTTTCTGCCTACAGAAACATGTTTGTTGAGGTCGAAACTTATCAACTGGCGGCAGACTATCGCGGCATGGCTATGCGCTAGTTCGTATGCAACTAACGTAAGGCATACACTCAACTTCAAACTGGCGCAAATCTTTATGTTGGCATGATTCAACATTCGTCAACACCTCTCGTAATGGCAAGTGTGTGCCTCAAGTCAGTTTGTATGCGAAACAAGGCACGCGAGATATGCTGGCCCAAAAGAGATGCCAAGACCTACGTCAGCAGGCGGTAATATGTGGTGTGGTGTGACATTGGTACAACAAGTGAGAAGTACAGCTTTTCTGAATCACGGTCTTTTCCAGCATCTCTGACTCGGATTACAATGGCCATTTATATCAATCTCTTCTCGAACATCAGAATATCTCCCAACTCGGACAACAAGGATCTGGACTCCATCGTAGGAACGACTGAATCCGCGGAGGTCAAACGCTTCGTGGGGGAGAGCTTCAGCACAAAGTTTGATGCGCGAAGGGTATCAGATACTCCATCGGATACTACTTTGACGAACGAAGGCGCGTTTGTTATTCGCCCACAATGGATCGCTGGCGTCGGGGATGTTCTGGGATCTGGAAGGCACATCGACAGATCACAGATGACTAACTCGGGAATTTCAACGCCACGTCTTGACAGCTCGTCAAGTGCCCTCAAGAAACTGACCAAAAATGACTTCAATGAGCCGACCGACATTCAGCGGTTTCCACAAGATCGCAGTCATGTTCGCAGCGCTCTCCGACGCCATTGCGATTTTTGGGACAGGAACGGCGACGGCATTATCTATCCTTGGGATATTTACGTTGGCTTCCAGCGATTAGGCTTTCATTTTATACTATGCTTGTGGGCCGCTGTTACCATGGCTATAGCTGCATCGTACAACACCCAAGCCAGTTGGATACCCCATCCCTTGTTCGCCATCGATCTCAACAACATCAACTCAAACAGACACGGCAGTAGTACCGGTACTTACGATATGGATGGTGAGCTAGACGAGCGAAGGTTCGACGCGATCTTCAGCAAGTACGCCCGAGGCAAGGACTACCTGACTCTGTGGAGCACGTACAAAGTATGGCGAAATCAGCGGTGCGGTTTAGACTTCTTTGGCTGGTTTGCTGGAGGACTCGAATGTAAGATTCTGTAAAACATCATTGTGGAGTGCCAGTGTTAACAGAGCTAGGGATTGCTATGTATATTCTGCTATGGCCTGAGGATGGAGTTATGAGTAAAGAAGATGTTCGAGGCGTTTTCGATGGAACCATGTTCTATACGATTGCAGAGAGACGTGAGCTAAAAGCTAGTTAGAGTAATCAAGCTCGTCATAAAACACACAGCATAGGCAACCCTACACATAAAATCGGGATAGGATTACTCGAAACAGAGAGAGTCAACACTAGACCTAAAGCAAGGAGGTGCCAAACTAGACTATTGATTGGGGCATTTCGGTTGTACCTAGTCGCACATATCGCGACCTGACAACTGTGGCTTAGGTAGTAGAGATGTATTATGTGTGGGAAAACTCGTCGATAGCCACGGAGTGACGACTAAGCAACTGATGAAACGACACCTGGCAAGATTTCTCATGGTTGTGGTAGGGGTATCGAGGACCGATCAAAAAAGATATCTTTGAAAGACGGAACACAGTCTACGAGATTCGACAAATTTTGTGAGTATATGATACCCGTCGAAGGACCAGTGGTGCTTGAGATTGTCCGTGCATCTACACATTTGTGAAAATCCAGAGAGACATGTACTTGAAAAGTATTCAAATCTCTTCAGATTCTCTTCTTAGTACACCATAGTGTTTGCTTCTACACGCGGGAAGCCCCACTTGTTCAGATCCTTCTCAAGATCCTTGAACAGTTGCTCAGCGGTCTCACGAACGTCATCTCCCTTGAATAGAATATGCAATTTCAAGATACGCAGAAATATCTACTTCTGGGATTGATACACAACCTCCTCATCGATAATATGGCGACGCATCTCTCGCCGGTTGCCGAACTGAAGTCAACTCGGAAGGATTTCTTGAAAGAACAAGCCACGCCTTATCCTTCCACAGTCAGACAGAGCATAAGACGAGTTCGAAACATATGTGAAACGTATGATGCGCTGCTAGTAAGCGATATATCTAGTAACAGACAGCTTTGAGAGACTATTTCTAGAGCAAGGTGTTGTAAGGTCGGATCAGTACGATGAGGCTCTCAATGCAGTCACAAATAAATCATCAAGTACCTAACATGTTTGAACCAACCCAGATGGAAAGACAAGCTTGGGAAAGACATGCCCATTTGAATCTCAATAGTTTTCTGCGCAACTTTTGTTAAGATCCTACGCACCTTAATGGATTTGTTTTGTAGCAAAGCATAGCAGACACGAGAGCTCAAAATGAGCTCTTCTGTTACTTTTCTTGATTTGATGCTGCTCAACGTTACGGCCGTATTTAGCTTACATACACAACTAAAAAAAACATCTTATCCATGACATATGGGTAGTGTATACATGAATATAGAGGGGTATCTTAGTTCTAAATTAACTTATAGGATGACTGTCGTAACAGTTGAGAGGAGTAGTGCAAACGACACATAAGGTAGAAGATTAACGTTGTACAGGGCTCTAGTTGCTGAGCTTGTGGTCTGCTGGGGTGGAGATCCGCCCGAGGTGCTACTGGACGAACCCAGAGGGGATCCGGAAGACGATGCTGCGCCGGAGGTTCCACTGCTTGATGCAGAGTTGGTCTGCTTGCACAATCAGTACACTAGTAATATAGAGATTTGTCATTCGTTATTCAATCACGAATTACACATACCTCAGGTGACGTGGAGTTGCGGTCGGCAGGATCACTGAATTGACGATACCAGTTCTCTTCCGGATCACCAAGACATTCGCCTACGGTGACTGCTTTGTACCCAAGCTGGGTGAGAGTGGAAAGCATGTACTCAGTGAGGTTGTTGGCAGTTTGTTCGATGATGTCGTGCGAGATGGTAAGCCAGTCGTTCGTGGTAGGCGTAGCGCCATTTTTCGTGATGTTACCCTTGAACCAATCTTTAGAGTTCTGGATTCTGCTTGCGTTGAGCTGCTCGTAATCATCCGTATCTACATCAAAATAGATAAGATGGTAGCCAAGATCGCTCATATCCTGTTGACAGGCTGCATCGCAACTAGAGTAAGGTGGGCGCAGGTAGGTGGGGATCTTTCCAACAATGTTGTTGAGTGCCATTTCAACGTTCCAGATTTGGTTCTTGCGATCTTCAGACGAGATCTTTGCGAGGTTCAGATGAGTCCAGGTATGCGAAGCGATCTGGTGGCCATCTGTTTCCATGCGCTTGATGGCATCAATGTGCTCCTGTGTCTTATCGATCTGCCCTTTGTTGATGTTATTGCCAGTGATAAAGAAGGTGGCCTTTGCGTTGTAGCTCTTGAAGAGATCCAAGATGTGGGCTGTGAAGTCTTTATGCGGACCGTCATCGTACGTGAGTGCAATGGTACCTGGCATTTTGCACTTGTAGATGCCACTTCCTCCATAAGGTACTGATCCAAGCTTAGGGCGCGGGATAGACGACGTGTTCTTGCCTTCAGGATGCTGATTTTCTGGGCAAGCAGGACCATACTTCCATTGACAGTTTGGAGAGTAGCAGTAGTTTGCAGTAGTGCCACAATCTGAAAGCTTTAGCCACGTCTCGTGTGCGTAGCAGGTCGATACATACAGCCGGCGATCGAGCAGCACTTGTCTTGAGGGCAAGATCCAATTCCCTCACCACACTCGCGGTCGTCCTTGCGAGTTTCAAGCACAGGCTTGTCATGAGCATCGAAGCCAAGCAAACCCCGAGCCTTCATGCTGTTAAGCAAGCCCTCCGCTCTTCGGTCGATAAGGTCAAGTCCCATCATCTTCGGCAGCCCAGTGCTACCATGGGCACTTGCGAGCGGTGCCAGAGCCGCGACAACGGCGACAGTCTTGGAGAGCAGCATTTTGCGTTTGTAACGTCGACGTCTTTCGTTGAACAGTTGCTTGCTGGAATATTTCGAGAACTAAGCGAGTGGAAGCGTAAGCAGGCGGCTGCTATACGGCGTAACGAGTGTGGAGGTAAACGAATGTATTTTTCACACGCAACGCACACGGGGTAGTATTCCGCGACGAAGAAGAGTGAGGAAAAGAAGCGGTTCACTGTAGACAGAAGACATAGTGAACGTCAATAGTCAGGAGGATTAAACCCTTGCAATGCAACACCAGTTTCTCTTTCGCATTACGGCCAAGGCGGAAAATCAGAACGAAAAAGTGTAAGGCATCCAGCCGGTGAACCAGGAGTAGTAAGGCTGAAGCTGTTGACCCCTGTCTGTCAACCATCCAACCTCGTCTGCCGCAACTCATGGCTCCACATCGCGACCATAAGGCGTGCAGTTGGAAGACGGGACCTTGGTGCTAAGGCACGGCATCTATATTAGGCAGTTGCCAAGGTTCGACGCTCCAACGATGGGCTGACGGTGGAAATACGTCTGTCAGCACCTTGTTACAGACCCAAACCCATCGCCAGCAAATCATACATGATATGTATTGACGAGGACCCGAGGATAGGTAGTACGACGTTTGGTTGACCAAGCACAGTGTACATGACAAGACGAGTACCACTTCTCAGAACCTCAAAGGGTTCTATAAGCGGGCCTACCTACTCTTTTGATGATCAAACCGACACAGGGCGCGTGCTGTTGTTGATGCTAGGCTTGACCAGACTTTGCTAATGCAGGTGTAAGAACAGATGCAGGCAAGCACAGGTACGCTAATATCATCAGCAATCCACTCAGGCCACCCTTTGCGTGATACCGAGGCATGGGAGCAACTCAAACTCGACCGCAATTCCAGCAGTGATGTTGATACCGTAGTCAACCGAGTGTTCATCATGCTCGAGGCGATCTGCGCATGGAAGATTCAACTGTAGTAGGTTCACACGTGCAGTCTACGTGCAGCTATGGCGCTCTCAAAAGGGGCGGGGGTGGCGGTTTTGTCCTGCAGGTACGGTAAAATCTGCGCTTCGGGTAAACGCAGCCGACACTCCGCGGATTCGTTGGACAGGCTATTTCACTTTGCGCGCTGCATGCCGAGTACAGAATAGCCGCAATTTCCGATACCATACAGACAGTTGTATTGTGGCGTGGAATTCTGCTGTAAAACCTGTCAATCGGTCGTTGCCAGGGCTTAAGCATCTGCGTCGTTCAAGTCTGCCCGTTGTTGGCGTTCGTTCAGAAGCGAGGCTATTATGACGTGCATGTCAAGGCACCGCCACCAACAGCAAAAACGACGACAACGACAACGTGCATAGCGCGGGTATGACACGAGCTCTGACCCTTGTCCGTAGACCGCAAAACCTTCACCAGTCTGGTACGATAACAAGCCGTATCCGAAGAGCCGCAGACAAGCTTTGCTGCCAAGAAGAATTAAGCTCAGTTGCACGCCTTATCTCATATGCGCAATACGAGCATCTCCACATCCGGCCCATCTCAACCCTCCCACTCTTTGCAACATCTTTTTATTTTGGTCTTTTGCTCCTCAACATGTGATCGAAATCTCTCATTGGGGTAGCGTGACTCATTGCTGGGGAGAGGCGATTCTCCTAACACCAGGACCCGACTTTGCCTTTCTCCGGATCAGCACCAGAAAGAAATCATCATGCCATTGAGCGTATACTAAGACTACTAGCCCATATGGGCAACGGATTGTATTGTCTTATAACTGTATGCAATCCTGTCCGAGGGGTTAACAGACACGTAGCAAAGGTCTTATAATAGTCGAGAGCTCGGCTGATTGTGGACCATGAAAATGACTCGTCCGCGGTGCAATTCATAACACGTCCCATGTGTAGATCACGTCACAGTCGCTGAGGTCTTTTGAGCGAAACGGTCTTGCTTTAGGAACTATTCAGATTACGCTTGTAGTCAAGTATAATCTGTCAGAGGGAGCTTAACGAATATGTTCAATAGGTAAAGAGCTGCAATCGTGATGCCTGACAGTCCACAATGTCAAGTTGAACACGTTATGACGAAGTGAGCGTCAAAAACCCATTGACTGATTCGACGGTATCCTTATAAGCGGCTACAATAGACCCTGCCATGAGGCAAACCTGCACAGCTCACATTATCTAGGAATTCAAGTCCTCGGCCATGTTATTCTGATGTTTTATTTTGATATATATACTATATTTCCACTCCTACGTGACTTGTCGAGCTCCGTAGAGCCACACCATTTGGTCTGGCTCGTTTGTATCTAGACAGCAGCTGCGATATGACTGTCCAGGAGAGCACCAATATCGCCAACAAAGATACTCAAGATAAAGCAAGAGCCTCCAAAGGCGATAGAAATCCAATACGGCCATCGATACGCTAGGGAGAAAGCTTCTTGAGCGCTTGCCACGATGAGGCCGTAACTATCTCTGTTCAGAACAAGAGGATTGGTGGCGAGAATCTCGCGCAGCTGGTCGAACTGTGCGTTGGCAACGAGCTCTGTGACGTGCTTGATGAGTGCTAGACCTTCTGGTTTGAATGGGTTGATGATGGCATTTCCTGCAATAGTCTTGGTCGCCACGATCTCGGTTGCGTAGATGGTGACGTTGTGGTAAAAGAGGTTAGAGGCAATCGCAAACGTGATTGCACCGCCAATATAGCGGAGACTGAGAGTGATGGCAGTGACAGTGGCAATCAGCTCGTCTGGGCATGCAATCTGGGCAATGATAGAGCATGGAATGATGACACCCCCTACTCCGATCGATGCAATCGTGACCAGGCCGTATATGGTGTTGAGGTTATGAGGTGACGATACGGACATAGCGCCGGTCCCTGCAGTCATCATCGCAGTAAAGAACAACAGCAACATGCGGATTCGGCCTTTGGTGACAGGAATGAGGATCAGACAGATCGCTGCGCCGACGATGATGCCGAATCCAATAGGAAGTGATCGGACACCAACACCGATTGGATCATCACCTGGACCATCATCAGTGATCAACCAGAGTAGTTGAGATAGGGGACTGACCATAAACATTATAGATCTGCGTGGGCCAGAAAAGCAGCAGAACAAAGAAATTGCCACCACTGAGCCATGTGATGAGAAGAATAACAACCATGGTCTTCTTGGCTTTCTTGAACAAAGCTCGTGGGACCATAGGATGCGGCGCAAAGAATTCCCAGACGAAAAAGGCGGCAATCATGACGATCCCGATGATGAGAGGCACGATGTTGTGCACACTTCCCCAAACGTACTGGAACGTGTTAGTCAGTATGGTAAGACAGGTTTACAAAGGCGACTTACTTGCGAAGCGCCCCATTGAAGACCCATCATGAAACAAGTGATACCACCAATGCTAAGAAAACCACCAATGTAATCAATGCGCTTCAAGACATGAGTGGCGGTATACTCCGAGGTAAGGCGAGAAGGATCGTGATAGCAGAAAACGCAGAGAAGCAAGCCGATGAAGTTCCAGATACCGACAAGAATTCCGTTATAGCGCCAGCTGCTCGCTTCTGCGATGAGTTGTGCGTACAGCACCGATGGGCAAAAGGGAAGAATAGTCAGGACAACAAGACCAACGTACTTGCCACGATCCTTGACTGGAACGATTTCTGCTGTTCCAGCGAGAGCGATAAGTTCGTTGAGACCAGCGCCTATTCCAGAGAACACATTGCCAGCTATTGACCATCAGTAACTTCAGCTTAAACGTGCTAGAAGGGAACCTACCAATGGCAATGTTCATCGAGTTTGCCGTTGCGGTGATGATGGGACCCACAATGAGACACACTTGCCCAACAATGGCTACCTTCTGACGACCAAACAGATCTGACAGAGCACCTACGAAGGGACAGAGAGCGGCGTTGGGGATTAGGTAGCCAATGACGAACCAGACCCATCTATCGACACCGCCAATGTCATTGTATATAAGTGGCAGAACTGAACCGAAAAGGAAGAGAGGAATCTGCGAACCAATCCATAGGAACGACATGCATACCAAGGTCATGAAGAGCTTGCCATTCATCTAGACTCGAGCATTAATGGACATTCGGAGCTGCTCGACATTAACATACCTTCTCGTGGACAGTTGGTCCTCTGCTAACAGTCGGGGCGAGGTACATCTGCTCGCCCTTCTCGACTTCGCTAGGTGGTGTGCGGTCTGCATTCCACTCGCGATGAGAAGCATGGTCGCCAGTTTTTTCGATGTCGCGAACGTCGGTGTCGTGAGGCTCATGCCCGGGTGTTTGCATTGGGTGACCCATCGCGTTGGCGGCGTTCTGTCGAGCGACAGAAACGAGGGCGGCTGGTGAAACGTTTACGGAGAAGGTTTGACAGACGCGAGCCCCTGATCCCCACGACTGTGCACGCGAAGTGCAGGTCTATATCTTTAGAGGCATCTGGCGTTTAGGTGCGCTACTGGCGCTGAATCGGACTAACACACAAACAAGCCGCGGCAAGTGGTCGCAACGGACGCGTCCTGCGTCAGAGTTTGGGGGGCGAGGCTCTCTGCCAGCCAAAGAACGGTGATGAAATTGTGCTTAATTATCTAGAGTGTGGAGCGTTCCGTGGGTGGCGTCTGCTTGGTTGCGGGGTCCCCGCACGGAGGATGCGCGAACCGTCTTGGTGGGTGAAAAACAACTAACAAAGTTGGCCGCTTCGGTTGGCGTCTCGCCCACCCGTCCAGCAGGCGTACGTGAAAATAGTTCGTCCCCATCGTCTTCAGTTTTGTGTTTGAATCACTCAATCTAGGTCAGTTGTATAATAGGTATGTGTGATGCGCACTGGCACTATACGGTACTAATCCTGTACGTCGATGTGTGATTGTACATGTTGTGCTATAGAAGTTCTGCAGCCTTAGGTTATTGGCACTACACAGAAGGCCGAGGCATTGGGATGTCGAAATTGAAGGTCATTGGCTAGACGCGACACTCTTTCACTGCTAGAGATAGATTGCAAGAGCACTCTAGGAGTTGCAACCGCATTTGGCACGTCGGTGAGGCGCCGTTTACCGGCACTAGCCTGGAACCGGACTTTTCGTTTGTTCTAGGACTGCTAGAAGCCGCTATCGCATTTGGAGCCATAGCCGCGAACACTTCGTCAAGCTCTCTGCTTGATCCGGTGAGCGTCTTCATGCGAGCTACCGTCTGTCAAGTGGCGTATTTGGTATCCACGAGTATCGTATTTACACTAGTTACATCGTAGATTATGCTCACATAATTTCGCAAGATTCTCTGTTCAGACCTGACCACCATATTCTGGTACAAGGAGGAATTCTGCTGTTGGTGCTTTACCCCAGAACTGTGGGGCCTTCATGCCAAAGCGTTCGGCCGTTGCAACCGATGGACGTCCATGCTGGATGATGTCAAGGTAGCAACCAATGACACTTCATTGACCGAACCTCGGTATGGGGAATATCGGACCTAGATCGTAGAACCTTATTCAGCGCTAAGTTCGGGTGTCTTGTGCCAGCAACGGGATGCCATACGTTTGGGAACAGTGCAGATGTACGTCATTGGAAGGTGAAGCTATACTCGTGCGTTTCTTCGTAATGGTACAGAATAGTAGGCTCTTGTTTCTATGGAGATAGCTGGCGGCTATTGATGTAGATGCGAAATGTGCCATAGTCTTATGTAAGGGATTACACTACAACGAAGTGATTGATGTAGTGTTCACTTTCCTCCAGTCGTTGAAGAGTCAACGGCTGATCTTCAGTGCTAAACCTTAGAATCTAACGGCCCATGGTTCGATAGCTCAAATCTACATACGTACAAGTATTGCATCATGCAAGAAGAGCCGACGCGGGCCAGTTGATTGTCACAGCAGCTCTGTCAAGCACTTGGCAGCTAATATCAGGCCTGCTCGTGATATGAGATAATGAACTTGTAGTTGCAAGATTGCCGGAGTGTAAAGATTAAGGCAACGCCTATCTAGGCCACCTCTTCCATATGGCACGATCGAACTCGAATACGTGACACTGTGAGAGATCAAGATTGTAAAGTGTGACATCAGAGATTGGGTTAGTTTCAACACAAACACGCCAGAGATAGCTTCAGATAACTGAGCCACTCGAGTGTAAGAAATGTAAGATTCGGTTGCGTGGATGTCAGGGTGAAAATTCCACTAGTTAAGCAAAAAGACATCTGTCACTGAGTACCTCAGCATTTGGGAAGGCCACGCTTGCCATTGCAATACTGTTGTAACTGGCTATGCTCAGATAATGTATAACCCCAGAACTGACTATGGTAGACTCAGTACTGTAACGGCATCTCTATATGGAAGGTGCAACGACTCGACAGAAATTTTGGATAAAACTGACCGAATGTTTGAATTATCCACAGTCCTAATTGAGTGAGGTCAATTTTACATGCTGACTGTAGATCATGTGTACTATAACACAGGGCGGGGCATGCAATACGATGGACGTGCTCCGCGGTTTTTTACCCGGTTCAGTCATCCATTTTGCTCGTAACAAGTTTTCGTCGCGGTTGCAATTCGAGTAAGGGTGTTAAAAAGGAAGAGTGTTCGTGTATTCGGGTGGGCCAGTCCTGATACGATCAATCAACATTACGTCAACAGCACGCTTAACCATTTGATTCACTCGATCGCGTCGTGTCTGTCTCTTACATGTAAGCACCTAAGACAGTCACGTATCTTGAGCTCTGTCGAGAGTATAGCAATCTAAGCCTGCGCAATCGTTCGCTGATTCCTCTCAAATCGCATGATCTACGATGAGAGCTTTGCACGTTATGTCAAGAAGACTGACTTACGAAGTTGGGAGACGATCTATGTTTACAAACCGCTCTACACTGAGGTGAATCCTTAGTCCAGGGATTGATACGATAAAATGGCCACGTTCGATGAGTTCCGTCTCAAATAGCTAAGTGAAGAGGATTTCACTCTCGATAATATACCCACCTAAGATACAGGAATCATATCAAAGCTCCTCCGTATGAAGCGAACACTTGTATTGTCTTGTCGAGAAGGTCAGACGGATGGAAGTATCTCATCTAGAGCAAGATGTTATCTGGTACGATCGTATCTTTGACAAGAACATCTCTGTCAAGACCTCTCTCATAACCAGAGGTCTCGTCACATCCTTCGTACAGGTATTGAAGACCCTTTGATCCTCCTGATTGTAGCTGTTTTTCCGAACCTGTCCGAGATCTTCCTGCGCAATATGTCGACGGACGTCTATACCCTGACACGGCCAACACCAAAGCATAGATTTGCGAAATTGCAACGGCTCACAGACACCACCAACGGCGGCTTGCCGCTTCCAGTAGCGCTTTTCAATCATGCCCTTGCTGTGGGTAAGCTAAGAACTTTCGAGACTATGGAATGCAGCTCTTGGTACCGTAATGTTGACGACATGGATCGTGTGTATTCACCTAGTAAAATATTTGTATTGGCATCGGGGACATTGCAGTTGCAGAGGCTGGATGGACATCGATATAGTCAGAACATTTCGGTTGGTGTATTGAACGAGTCAAGCCCAAGGGCAGATTCGTTGAGATGATTAGTCTGCAAAAGGGTTACGTATTGTACGCAGAGAGCATAAAACTTGGCCCGACGTAACCCATCATACTGAAGATAACTTCAATTCTATATGCAATCGAAAAACAGCCGTGGTGTCATGGACATTTGAACAACAGCAATTACGCAAGCGTTTCACTTGCTAGTGGGGTATCACCAATACACACGACCTGTACAGTTTGATTGGTCATATCGATTAGGTACACATTGATCGTGATGCTGCGTTGCGCTTGGCTTGTGCGGTTAATCAACGCGCATGCAGTTCGGAGGATTGCATGCATGGGGAAATCAGGATTGCGACCAGACTGCACGTAATCTCCGGAATGACAACCGAGATGAACCGTTGCTCCACGGTGATCATTAGCACTGCTCATTGAGATGAGGTGCTACCTGCCGTTACTAACCGACGTTTGTAGTGCTGGATAAGATTAGCTTTCGTACGGCAGTGACGACCGAATACGGTAAAAGCCTTTAGCGTGGAGCAGAAGAGCCGGCTGTATGGTGCTTGGGTATGATATTGAGGATTATTGAATGCAATTTCAAACTGGTGACAACCACCGACGTTTTGTATTCGTGGTCTGTATGTTAGGGGCTGCCCAACCATGCCATGACATGTTCGGTCCTAGCCGTTGGTCTCGTTGCTCATGTCGTTTCGTCGTATCTTGCTCTTTATGATTCCTTGAGCTTCTCCTCGATGTCGTCCAGATCCTCAGCACTGTCAATCTCAATGATCTTGTTGACTTCTGCTGTGTTCCTCATCAATTCTTTCGCGCCAGCGTACATCATTTTGACCTCGCTGTTGCACGTTATTGGCAGGTAGTACAGCATGACGTAGGGTACGGAAAGCCGACCAGAGTCCTGGTCTGGTCAGCAACGGATTCTTGTGGCACCAGACACGTTGACAACGTACAAGTGTGAGCGGGTAGCTGAGCAACACGAAGCGGGGTGCATGATCAGGCAGCTCATCTGCCACAGATGCTACATCCGAGTAGATCTCATCGTCGACAGGCCTGACCTCCAATGTCTTCTTATCGATTTCGTCTGACGGACGCCGGCATCAGCCTTGCTCTGGGTATGAGGATGGCGCTTAACGGCTAATGTTAGGGCTGCGAGAGAATCGTACAAATAATAGCCTGGGGATCTTTGGCGCGGGATGTGCCTAGTCTGAACTTTCGCAGCTTCGTCTTCGTCTCGTCGGAGAAGGTGTACAGCCGTGACTCGGACGCCTGGTGCACATGTTAGTCAGGGGGCTACAGCAAGGGAGGACACGGGACGTGCCATATTGTTGGGCGTCTTAGATTTGGCACTTGGAACTAGCCACCAAAAAGAAGCTCGCGGCGGTGTTTCGTGTGCGGGTGTAGTGGTGTAGGGCTGAAGAAGCTTGACGGCCTGGCGCGATGGTGGGGTGTGGGGACGTGAAGATATGCGCTAGTGACATGCACTGGAATCATGTCCATCTCCCTTCTTTGCAGACCCTTCCCTCAAAGCCACTAGCTACTCATTGGCAACCAATTCACGTCCATTGACAGTCTCATGTTTAGCCGGCTCAATCAGGTCGTTCGACACCTATCGCGTCCAGTACCCAACTTCGCACACTTGTCTGCTGCACGATTTGGAAGTCCATCAATCACGTCATCGATCATGACAGGCGCAACACCGCAACAGAAGGGTCTCATTCACACGGCCGCTTGTTTGATTATCGGAGATGAAGTACTTGGAGGCAAGGTAAGCTAATATTGGGAGACTGGATCCTGAAGCAGAATACTGACTCGCATCTGGTAGACCGTTGACACCAACTCAGTAAGCTATTGCATCTACAGCAGTGGAAATTGGTTAACAGTTTCAGGCATACTTTGCCAAGTGGTGTTTCTCTTTGGGGATCAATCTTCGTCGTGTAGAGGTTATTGCCGATGACGAAAGCGAAATCACCGAAGCTGTGAGGCGCATGTCTAAGAACTACGATTTTGTGGTCACTAGTGGAGGCATCGGTCCTACGTATGTCGTCCAGATGGGTTTGCATCCGGTGTGCTAACACAGCAGCAGTCACGACGATATCACCTACCAATCGATAGCAAAGGCTTTTGGCTTACCTTTGAAACTGCATGATGCGTCCTATGAGCGCATGAAGCGTCTTTCAAAGCCGCATAAATCGCAGCCCAACTTCGACTGGAATGTACCATCTGCAGCCCTGACAGCTAAGAAACGCATGGTAGAGCTGCCCATTGACGACTCGATACCCGACGAAGACCAGGTCATCTTTGTTGACGAGTCATTGTGGGTGCCGGTGAGCTGCGTCAACGGCAACATCCATATCTTACCCGGTGTACCCAGACTGTTTGAAGCCATGATTGACGGAATGAAGCCTCGCATTCTGCCACGACTGACAGATCCTGAGGGCAAGGGAGTGCTACGCATTCTGATCTCGACACCGCTGGCAGAGAGTGCGGTTGCTGGATACTTGACAGAACTTGCAGCGAAGACAGAGCCCAGAGGCGTTAAAGTGGGCAGCTACCCCCGCTGGGGCAAGGACCACAATACGGTGACGCTCGTCGGCCGCGATGTTGAGTTCATGGAGAGCTTGGTCCCTGAAGTCGAGAAGAACGTGAATGGCAAGCGGGTGGATGTCGAAGGCCAGGATGATGGCAACACGTCAGACAAGGACACATAGCGAGCCAGCTGAAATGGAGGCAGTCTGTAGTGGAATGTGGCCAATGTACAAACACATGTCGTTGATTTAGCATGCGCGAACTTGGTGGAGTGCCTCGAAGAGACGTCAGCTTGGTCCCAGATTCAGGGGTCAGTCTTCTCGAAGCCTGCAGAAGGTGAGCCGCGTCCCACTTTACTAGAGCGGTGCCGAGGCCAATGGGTCTCAAACCCTGATACCACCATCTTGATTGTGCGATGGAAGTGGTATGATGCGTGAAGAGATTGCTTCTTTAATTTCCAAAACGTGGGCGCCCGTCACCGCCAGACGCAGTGACAAGCACCGCAGTGCCAGCGGTCGTGCAGCAAGTGTGACGCTGTACCACGAGACGCGTTTTCGAGCGATGCCCGTGGTTCACGTACGCGCCGTAGGAGCAGGGTACCGGTAGATGGCGCGCTGGAGGCCCACGACGGCCGCCCGTCCTGCATGGTACTGGCAGTGTGTTTGCGATCCATGACTGCCCCGTGCCCGCATGGAGACGCATGGATCGCAGTGACGACGTGCCCCAGAACCGCCGCTTTACCCGCTAAGCAAAGGCTGCATTCCTCCAGGGCTGGCCCGGCTGGCATCCTGGTGCAGCACCTCTCTGCTGGAGCCTGGGCGGCGCGCTGCAGGCGGCATCAGATGCCATTGACTGCTCGCAGGGGATGCGCCGGCGGGCGTGGCTGCAGCACCTGCAGCCGCTGCAGTCTGGTGTGGAGAGCTCTTGGGCTGTCGTCCAGTCGTGCACTCTGGTTGGTGGGCGCTCGGGCCTGCGCTAGGACTTATCAAGTGGATCCCAAGCCCCCAAAGGAGCCAAGTCACTTTTGCGCAGCCGATTGTCACGACCGCTGCCCATCTTCTCTACAGCGCGACTCTGTTCCCCTGGCCCACGAACGACTCTGCCTCTCTGCCTGGACTTCCATCTCGAGCGCGTACGCCATTGTCCTTGTCGCACCTGTCTACCTTGCGCCTGCCTCTGGCCTCCCTTGGTTTTCTCAGCACGTCCCACCGCCTCTCCTTGTGCCAGCCCTCAGCCAACCTACTTCCACCAACCACCCCCGGAATTTTTCCCGCGATGGCTTCAAAATTTCTGCGAGAATACAAACTGGTAGTCGTCGGCGGCGGTGGAGTGGGAAAAAGTTGTCTCACCATACAGCTTATTCAGTCACATTTCGTTGATGAGTATGATCCTACGATTGAGGGTGAGTTCATTTGGGCTATGTGCAGCTGCATCTGCCAAAACAGCCGGTGACCGGTAGCTGACATGGCGCAGATTCGTACCGCAAGCAGTGCGTGATTGACGACGAGGTCGCTCTCCTCGATGTGCTCGACACGGCTGGCCAGGAAGAGTACTCTGCGATGCGCGAGCAGTACATGAGGACTGGCGAAGGCTTCCTGCTCGTCTACTCGATAACAGACAGGCAAAGCTTCGAGGAGATTATGACCTTCCAGCAGCAGATCCTGCGTGTCAAGGACAAGGACTACTTCCCTATGATCGTTGTTGGAAACAAGTGCGATCTTGACGGCGAAAGGCAGGTGTCGACACAAGGTACGCTGTGGACTACTCTGCATTCCAGTGCCTGTTACTAACCCCTTCTTCCAGAGGGCCAAAACCTGGCACGACAGTTTGGCTGCAAGTTCATCGAGACATCGGCGAAATCACGCATCAACGTTGACAACGCCTTCTACGACATTGTACGAGAGATTCGCAGATACAACAAGGAGATGTCTTCGTACACAGGTGCGCCGTCTGGCGCGCAGGGCCAGAATGGCATCGCTAAGATGGGCGTTGAGGACGATTCAGAGAAGAAGGGCGGCTGCTGCGGATGCACAGTAATGTAAAGAGTTGGAGACGACGTTGTTGTTGTTGCGCACGATACGAAGAGAGTTGAAAGATACCTGCCCACCGCTCGGCACCTCCTCCATGGCCTATAGCCGGTGCCGTCGAGGCCTCCAGAGGGAATACGCGATACCATTAGCACGTACTGCCATTTAAACTTCACGGCCGAGCCATGCGTTCGAGCCGTGCTTCTTTTCGACACTATCTCTTGGGTTCGCTAGGGCTCGGTGTTAAATGACGGGATAACGTTGGCGCCCAAGTTTGGTACGGCAGCGCCCGCGATATCTAGACTCATTGTTTCTTTACGGTATATCAGTACGTTCTGTACACTTGTATTTCCTTACCCAGCTATTCGAGGACACCATGTCGGCTAGACGTGATGTGCGTCTCGGAACGACATGCAAAAGATCTCATTTCCTTGGTTACCTTTTCCAATCAACTTATCAACACTTTAACTTCTATGAACATAATTCTCATCCATTCTTACGTACCTGCTCCGCTTTGCTCGTTTTGTCTTGTTGTCGATCTGGTTCACATGACACTCCACACTGGTATGTAGCGGCACGGCTTCAGTTGCCTCGACTTGTTTCGCAACTTGGCAGCCACTCCATCGACCCGAGCAGCCGTGGCGATCGTCGGTGCTAGAAACATCCTGGACTGTTCGTCTCAAACGTGCGAAAGTTGCCCGCGTACTGTGATTGGAGGAAACGCCTGCGTTCTCCACGTACGGCTGTTTCAAGGACAATCTCCGGGCGAACCTGAAAGAGGGGTCGGGGCCGGGGTCGACTTGGCTACTAGAAGGAGAACAATATCGAAGACAGTACGGCACGCACAATGGTCATTTTGGGACGAGGATTGTGTCGACGGGGAGCTGTGTGATTGACAGGCAGTTCGGGCACGATCCGCAAGTGTGGGGAATATTTCGAATTCGGCTCGAGCACGCGGCTCGTAACTGCCGAGCTTCATCGCCTGTATAAATACAAGGGACCTGCAACATTGCACGTCAGTAGGTAATACTATCGGCACTGACCAGCCAACTTTCAGCCTGAAATATGTTCAAGGGCTAGCCTCGGTCGCATGGTTGAGCATTTCTGTGTGATCTTATCCGGCAGCAGAAGCTCGAAGCCACTGCATCTGCATCTGCATCTTGCGTCAACCGCCTATTGCTACCTGGACGCAATGCACCAGAAACAGCACACGCAGTCTATGTAAGCTGCAGCTTACTGCAAACTGCACAAGACAGAAGTCCAGAAGTTGACGATTACTGGAAGCTTATTTCCAAGCATACATGTATGCATGTCGTCTTATCAAGGTTGACTAATTATCATACGCATGTTGTATCCACACAATAAGGCATGATGCCAAAAATGACCGCTGTACGGTACGCACGACTCACTCTATGCCATTTGGCAGGCAAAGCCTAGTTGAGTGAGTCGTGGGCTAAACTTGCGAAACCCCATCCGTGCGCCATCCGCGTGGAGTGTTTGATCGTCCGAGCCGCATTGTTACAATGCATGAATTTTGACTGCAGATTTTGCAAGCGAATACGGCAAGACGGAAATCTAGAAGCCGTTTTTCAAATGCTACAGCTAATAGAACAGTTGCTCGTGGACTGTACCTACGTGTTTTGCCTAGTATGCTGCATACAAGGGCTGGGTTCACTATGTGTACTAGAGCTACAAGGTGAGTTACGTATCAACAACATGATTTGTCATCTTGAGAGAACATGCATCTAAAGTAAGTGAATTTTTTGTTCTGTTTAAAGTTACTCTACTGTAATACAGAATCTTGAATCCGCCATTCTGTACGGTGCCATTAAAGGCATGAGCAACGAAATCCTTCGAGTCACCATCCGTCAAGAGGAGTTTGCCATGCATACCAATCATGACCATGCGACTATGAGTTTTCTCAAAGTCGAAGTCGCGGAAGCAAAACATGCGCTGACCGTTGTTTGCCAGCTTGTGCAAGGACAGTGAGCTATCGGTCGTTCTTTTTGACTAACATCTTCAAGATATCATAAACACGAAGATTCAATGATGGTTTGGCTTTTGCATAGTAGGAATCGCCTTTGATTTGGCCTTAAATACACTTGACAACAGTACCTCCTCTTCGATGCCATCATTGACAAGCCTTGTAAATTCGAAGATGGCATTGGTAAACTTGACTGTGAATCTTCTTAGGTATCGTGAGCCTCTGGTCGGCGTTGATGGTCTTGACCCGCTTCGGCGTGTGCGTCGTGAAGGTATTTGCTGCCTTGCACTTCTCGAAGTCTCGTGCAGTGGTGTTGATCATCTGACTGAGCCACTGCTAACGCCAAGGGAAGGTTGCACTGCCGTTTTGGAATATTGCAGTTCCTGCAGCTACTCGTCGTTCACGAGAGACTCGCTCATGATGGTGCCGCGCAGCCACTGCACTGGCTTCGCCTTGCGGTCGAGTGCATCAAGCACTATCATAATCACTTTATCCTCGACCTCTTGCTCCAAATCAAGATCCGTGGACTGCGAGATGTCCCAGCAGCGGATGATATCGATCTAGACATCAGTGGTCTTTTCGAATGAATTATGGTAGATGTGAGGTCTTGGTTTGGGATTACCGCCTCGTGGGGTCTTATGTAGCTGCTGCTGGGTAGCAGTTTGGAGCGTAGGCAATAAGCTTAGAGTAGATCACCGTCGTCAGAGAGAAGAGCTTAATGTAGTGCGAAGGCTGACGAGAATAAGGAGAGCACAGGGGAAACGTCAGCAGAGGGTGATTGAGGTATTAGAGAGTGATTGGTGGTAGCTAGAGTAGGTAGTTGTTCGTAAGTGGTGCCAGTTGTCCACAAGAAACATCATATTGTAAGTAAGCGTATACACCATAAAGTTATACAAGAATCGAAGACTCGTCACATCCATCCATCTCGTCATCTCACAGCACTTAGATGCACTGCGAGTACCACTCGTTCTGGACCGTGCACTCGCCGGCAGCGCAAGCGGTGGGGCCAGTGTAGTCTTTGCCTCCGCAACGTGCGTAAAGGGGAACAGTGCCACTCGATGAGTCTTTGGTGGGGACGGACTCCTCAGCAGTCTTGGTCAATGTGAGCAGCGTGGAGGGCGCAGCAGTGGTGGCTGGGATGGTGACCTCTTCCTCCTCGACTTCGGTCTCCTCAGGAGTAGCTGCAGATGAGGTAGGGGCAGGGGTGGTGGACTCCTCGGGAATCTCCTCAGTCTCGGTTGGGACAGCTGTGGCGGAAGGAGTCTCCTCTCCAGCGGTCTCAGTGGGAGTAGAGGTGGCAGAGGGGACAGCCTCAGAAGGGGTGGGAACTTCGGTCTCGTCACCAGCACCGCAGGCAGGCAGAGTCTCGAGGAGACCCTGAGCACCCAGGCAGCTAGTCTTGGTGTCGACCTTGGAGCTGGAACCACTGCCCTTGTTCACACCCTTGTACTCCTGGCACACGTTGTTGGTCTCACCGCACGAGCCGCTGATGGTAGCCTCGTCGCCGAAGTTGGAGTTAATACCGATGAGGTCAGAAGTCATGCCATACGCACGGACATTCTCGACGATGACCTTACGGGGGCTCTTGGACTCGTTGTTGGTACAGTCACCGCACGAGCGGTAGAGCTTTCCAGCATTCACAACAGTAAAGTCCTTGATAGTGACGGTTCCTGCGCCGTTGTGCTGGACAACTTTGTCCTTGGCCTCTTGGGCTCCTCCGCCGATGATGGTAGCGTCACCAGTGCCAAGGATGGAGATGGCGTCTTCGCAGACGTCACGGAACCAGACGTTGGTCAGTGTGCAGGAGCCTGAGGAAGATGTTGTTAGCGGAGAATAGAAGATGGGGGGACGATCACGACTCACCAAGACAGTGAACACCCTCGAGAGCATCAGCGCCAATGATGACGTTAGAGAGACTGGCACCATCCTCAAGGATGAAAACAGCGTTGTCACTTCCAGTGTCCTCGTCAGAGTCACATGGATGACCACGATCAAACTCCTTGTTGCCATAATCCTCGCTTCCAGTGATGGTGCTGGGAGAAGCAAGCGGGATGATTTCACCGACACGGGTGGGGATGTTGAGAGTCTGCGCAGAGGCAATGCTGGCAATGAGAGCCGCAAGCTGGACCTGAGTGAACTTCATTTTGCTAAGATCCGGTCAAGGGATTGATATGAACGAGGCTTGTACTGTGAACTGAAAGAGTGACAACTAGATCTCCTGGATCGTAGTGGAATGCAAGCCTGAATTTTGAATAAAGAGTGAATTGACTTGGACCTACAATGAGAGGTACTGGTCACTTCCTTAAATGCCCACTTCTCTGGTAATTGTCAGATCATCTTTTCAAGCCGCGCCGCCGAGTTGCATCTGAAGAAAGAATACAAGATTGCACGGGGGTCATGACAAGACTCAAGCGAGAGCCTGCATATGCGCTGTAGGGATAGCTAGTCAAGAAGGAGTACAAAGATCTGCTCCACTTTTCCAGAAGCTGTCGCGCCAAGATGCTAAGCACAGTTTCCACCGTTGAGCGGAGCGTTCGCCGGAGGGTCTTCTCCGTTTTCGAGGCTGTGTGTAGAATGGTTATGGCGGGATATCGATCTTGGCAATGTTTGTCTGCGAACTTGGCGTTTCAGATATGTGAGTGATGAGATCCACCAATGAATGGTCGCGAGAAATATCGTACGTTTCAGATGCAACTACAGGTGGTGTTTGATTGTGTATTGGGCAACACTCAGCTAGGGGCATAGTGCTTTGCAGTCAGTCTCGAGCCAATGTGCTGAGTGAGAAAGCCCACCCAGCTGAGAAATTTTTGTGCCAGCCTACCACGTTCTTGGCGGATTTGGTCGTAAGATTTGTATACGGAGTAATCCTTCCTCGGGGTAATCCTGCATCGAGGCACCGACGCCGTTATAGCTCCTGCCGCGGAATAGACCAGCGCTTAGGGACTGCGTTGATAAAGGGGGTTATCGAGCGATGCGCTGGGCGTGTTTCAGCAAAGCAATACAGTGAGCCTAACTTTTTCATAACCAGGCGCATGCATGTACAGATGATGTAGATACGAATGCGAAGGATTGAGGTTATCGTGGGCGCTAGAAAACCCTGTCCACATCGACTCGTGGGCTCGGAATGAACCAATGCAGTCGCATTGTCTGGAACAAGAACAACCTTTTTTTTTTGGGTCATAAATGCCGCGGTATACACGAGCTAGCTCGATCGCTCAGACTAAAGGCATTGAAGTAAGGATACTCAATTTCCTGGCAAGAGTCAATGTCGCCGAACGCTGCATCTTCCAGAATTTAGGATTGCACAACATAGTAGTTAAGAGTGGCTGCACTGCGCAGAGAAAATGCAACCAGCGTGAGCGGTAGCGAGCTTCAAGAAAGCTGGGAACGGCGTTTATATAGGTGAAAAAAACAGCGTTTCCATGAATGGCTTGGGCTGAAACAACGCAACTGCCGTTTTACCGTGGATCTCAACATTATCTTGACTGCAGTAAAGTCTTCTCAGACGATCGCATTACATGAGATCATCAACCAGCCACGTCCTGGATCTACTCTCGCTAACTCTATTGCAAGATATAGCATGCACAACCATTCCAAGAAACTATGCCCTCTCTACAGACTCAGTCTTCGCTGCAAGCGCCTCCGAGTTGGACAGGAAATCACCCTCTGGAAGTGTGTCTAGAGTGTCATTCTCCTTATCCAGCGCTCTGAACGTCCACCAGAAAGCAAGCCATCCAAAGAAGGTGAGAATGGCGATAGTGACGTACAGCCACACAAGCAGTGGATCAGTCGCCAGCGGAACAAACGCCTGTGCAATCGCTGACGAGAACGCGTGTGTGAACCAGAATACACCAGTCACTAACGATCGCATATTCTTCGGCGCCTTGGTGTAGGCATACTCGAGACCCGTGATTGACGCAAAGATCTCCGAAAACGCGATCAGTAGATATGCAGGCGTCTGTACCCACACTGAAAGATCTGGCGGGACATCGCAGTCACTTGCAAACTTGCCGCAGGGTGACTTGTTGTAGATGAAGTGCTGGATGAGAGTTGCGACTACCATGCTGAGCATCGCGCAGATGAAACCAGCCTGGATTTTCTTCAGAGGAGTGAAGTTGATGCCCATTCGCGCCAGCTGTGGGTAAAAGAACTTGTCAAAGATGGGAATGAAACTAGATAGGGCGTTAGCGAGTAACTCGTCGAGTCAATTTTGGCCTGTACTCACATGATTAGTGTAATGGGGTTCAGATTGTGAACGATGTCGTTGGGTATGCCGTTAAGTTCCATAGTTGCGGCTTGAGAAACTAGGTTGGTAGTCATCTAGATCAAGTCAGCTGAACGAACCTTAAACAATAGAATTCAAAAAAATTACCTGGCCGTACGGAAGCCAAAAGATGGGCAACCAAAGAAAAACCTGACAAGCTTTGACACCACGTCGAACCTCGTCGACCCAAGCATCATCGAAGGTCATCCAGTTAGGCTTGGTGGCCAGGTTACTCGGCTTGGCTCCGTCCCACAAATTTGGAGACGACAAATTCTTCCAGGTGCGGATAGGATTCATCGACCACCTTCCACGCATTGCAAAACCATATAACTTAACCGATTTGACCAGAACGTCTCCCTGCGGGGGCTTCTTGACGTAGTGCTTGCTCAGTCCCACCATTAGAAGCGGGCAGAAAACGAACAGGATAGTAGGCAGTAAGTAAGAAAGCCAGAAACCGACGTACTTCTCAGCGTATACCATAGAGATCTGACCAGTTAGAGCACCGATATTAATGAGGAGGTAGTAACGCATGTAGACTCGCGAGATTGTAATCTGAGGATCCACAATGACACGCTCTCCGCTTGGTTCGGTGCGGATGTACGCTCTAGGGTGACTGTGCTCGTACTGTTCGGCCACGAGAGGAGAGATGCAGCATTTGAAGAAGCCGACTCCACTTCCGAAGAGGATCAACCCCAGGATGAAGGAGGCCAACGCGCCATTAGGCTTAGCGATGACTTGTGGGATGGCGGCGATGATGACCAAGATGTGGCCAGCGGTAGCCAAGCCAATGGCTACGTAGATGGTCTTGAACTTTCCCCAGTACTCATCGGCAAGCCAGCCACCTGCAGGCGTGTGTGAGTGGTGCCTAGTTGATGGGAGCACTTCGACTTACCAACCATGGGCATGATGTACGAGAAGAACGAGTTGAACTGGACCAATCCTGTGGAAGCTTGTTGTCCCATGCCCAAAGCACCAGCCTGACCTGAGCCTGCAGCACCGGCTTCTGGGAAGGGACCAGTGGTAGGAAGGTCTTGCTGAATGAAGTTGACGACTGTGTTGATTAGCGAAATCTTCCGCATACGTCAGGCATATATACGCACAAACAGCAGTGGTTCCGTAGTAAGCGAATCGTTCGCACATCTCGACTACACCAATGACATATATCATCCAATTGACTTTACCATATACTCGTCGGAGGGTCGAATATTCTTCTTCTGTAGGGTATTGCTCGCCATTGGGGCCGGTCAATTCTTCAGAAGCTGAAGTATAGGGCGCTTGCTTTTCCAGTGTTGACTCGTCTTTTAAGCCCTTCGCTACGCCGGGGTAATCTGCAACCGCAGCGTCTATAATGTCGAGTGGAGCAGACATGGTCACTGCAAAAAATGAGGAATGACATGATCCAGGTAGGAGCAGAGTAGGACTTATATTCCTTGGATGTACTACAGAACCCAGCTGCCTCTTTCAGATATGAGACATGTTGTAGAGTCGTCCGTACTTCGCTCGGCGCCAATACTTAGGAGTGGAGTAGTGCACGCGACCAAGAGACAAATGTCCTTCATCCGCAGCCACAATACGTTGGGGCACACACAACGATCTTGGTATAGTAAGGTTACAGCGGTACAATTGGCGCCGAGCGATAGTGAGCATTTTGCCTCACCAGTTGCTGTATTTGCCAAGTACGCTGTGAAGGGCCAAGATGAGGGCAGATAACGCGTCCAATCAGCTCGAGCTAAACTTTATTCTAGCACAAAGTCTGTAGTTATTGCCGGTAGCTGGACAAGGCTATGGGTAGTACGACCCCTCATCAGTGAGGACGTGGGCACTATCCCGTCTTGACGAAGCTCGACACCTTCCCAATTAAGCATGCTGAAGGTTTGCACAAGACGACAAGACGGAAGTAGGTCACTGCTCAGCATTGCCGCCGTATTGGCGATGTTGGAGAGCGATTATTGTGCATGGTTCGATGTATGGACTGTCGCTTGATGGCGGTTGTCTTCGGCCTGTGATGAGTGGTGATCATGAGATGGATGGTGAGAGATAAAAGCGAGGGATGTTATAACCGAACACGTGACTAGACTTTATCTTGACGACTTACAATTGAGTCCGGGTCTTAACTTGTTGTCTAAAATGGATAGTGGATAGCAGCGATTGAAGCACTCTTGGTATACCTAGCCAGTGCCTTGCTACTAAGTAATGCATCAATCTTTGCTCACAAGTAACGAGTAACGAATAGCTCCTAAATAGCTTGTTATCGATAGGAAGTTACCGTGCAGGTGACATCATCATCATTTACTCTGCTGTTTGAAGGATGTGTGAGTTATGAGGGTGCACTGAAACAGCTGGGATACGGGTTGGGAAAAGGAATCCACGCAAGTACTTCTTCGTAGGTTAGTTTGGAGGCCTCTCGTTAGCCAATCAGATTCGCTACTTCGGTTGGTCCCGAGTCTTCTCAGATTGGCTGAAGTAGTCTTTGCTCCCCATACTTGGTTCGTTATGGTTTTTTGATTCTTTGATTCTTTGATTCGAATTGATACAGTCTCTCCCGTCCCATGCAGTATGTACATATGATACACGCGATGCTATGCTCTCAGATCTACACCATGTAGCGCTAGATTCGACATGTTTATTGATCGTCTGATCTCGTCTTCCGCAAGGTGCGCTCCACCTGCTTCGTGACCGTCATGTGGTCGTCTTCTGCCTTCCTCGACATGCCCAAGACCTGCCCAACCAGGCCACCCGGCTTGGGAATGGGACACTCGCGCTTGGGGCTAAACTTGTCCTCGATCATCTTCCGCCGCGCCTCGTCGCTCAGAATGTCGTTGTCGGTGGTATCTTCAGCGTCGGCGACGCGCCGTCTCCGTCGCTTGCGTGTAGGGTCGGCCGAGTCGGTGAGAGTGCGTGGGTCGACAGGGCATGGTATCAGGTGTGGGGCGGCAACGACGAGGAAGGAGACCATGAGGGTGGTAGTGAAAAGCGAGGCGGTCATGCGCGACCGCGGGTGCATATGCGGAGGCATTGTGTCGGCGGTGTGCTGGAGTTATGAGTAGCGAGGGTGGTGTCGAGGCATCACTGGTGCTGGAGGTGGGTGTCAGTCGTTGCGCGGTGGAAGAAGCTCATTGCGAGAGGCCGTACCGAGCCAATTGAGATGCCTCGAGCGTGTGCAGATGGTGGGGGTAGCGGCGGTGGGGGCAGAGGTGGTGATAGACTTTTGGTGGAGTGAACGGGCGATGCGCTAGTGTCGGCGAAGATCCCTGCACCCGCTGAGCTTGTGCCGCGCGCGATCGACGGTGACGACTTGCCGTACTACAATTGTGCACATTATCTGTACTGAACACTGTCCTGCCGGCGTGGGAGTATTATCGCGGACCACCTATCGATATAGTAGCAAGTGGATTGCGCCGTCCGAACAGCCCGCCAACACGTGCGACACCGCCGACATCGTTTGCGCCGCCAGCGCTGCGAATTGCCGCACGCACGCACGAGCACGAAGCCGCGTAGTGGCGACCACGAGCGCACATATCGACGAGCACCCATACCACAAACGCCGCAGCCATGAGCATAGGTGGCAGTGACCTCGACAAGGCCATCCAGCAGCTGCGCGCCTGTCGCCCCATCCCCGAGAACCAGGTCCGCGAGCTGTGCTACAAGGCGCGCGAGCTGCTGATAGAGGAGGGCAATGTCGTGGGAGTCGACGCGCCGGTGACAGTATGGCTTGATGCACTGCCATATGCCAGACAGAGCTGACGCGACCAGATATGCGGCGATATCCACGGCCAGTTTCACGACCTCATGGAGCTGTTCCGTGTAGGTGGTGATGTGCCAGACACAAACTATCTCTTCATGGGTATGCCTCTACACAGCAATACGAGTTCGATTCCACACTCACACCCCCAGGCGACTTTGTCGACCGCGGCTTCTACTCACTCGAGTCCTTTCTCCTCCTCCTCTGCCTCAAGGTACGCTACCCCGACCGCATCACTCTCATCCGCGGCAACCACGAGTCCCGCCAGATCACCACCGTCTACGGCTTCTACGACGAGTGTCTGCGCAAGTACGGCAGTGCAAATGTCTGGCGCTACTGCTGCGAGGTCTTTGATTACCTTGCCCTCGGCGCCCTCGTCACCGGCGCCGCCACCTCACTGCAGCCCACCGACGGGCCCATCGCCTCTAACAGCAACATGGACAGCATCCCAGACATCGACCAGGACATTGAGATCGAAACTCTCAATGCCGCCGGCGAGATCATGTACCGCTACGCACGCAACTCGGACGCCCAGTCCTCAGCCGCTAGCGCCAACTCGGCACACCTGGGCTCTTCGTCCCCCGTTGCGCCTCCAACCCCCACCAACGTTGGCGCCCCTGGTACCGCCGCGACTTCATCCGCGAATGGCAGCAGCAGAAACGACACAGGCGCAATTCTGTGCGTCCATGGCGGCTTGTCGCCCCTGATCGATTCCATCGATAAGATTCGCCTCCTTGATCGCAAACAAGAAGTCCCTCACGAGGGCGCCATGTGCGACCTGCTGTGGTCTGATCCAGATGAGATTGATGGTTGGGGCCTCTCGCCGCGTGGTGCAGGGTTCCTCTTCGGCGCCGATATTGTCAAGTGCTTCAATCATAAGAACGATCTCAGTTTGATCGCACGCGCACATCAGCTGGTCATGGAGGGCTTCAAGGAAATGTTCGACAGTACAATCGTCACTGTCTGGTCAGCGCCCAACTACTGCTACCGCTGTGGCAACGTGGCAGCCATCTTAGAGCTTGGCGAGGACGGATCAAATGCCGGGTTCCAACGGCGGACAAACGGCGACAGAGGTGGCGGAGGTGGTGGCTGGGTGCTTGGCTCTAACGACGGACCAAATGGAGACAGGAGACTCAGTTCCATGTTGGGAGAGCAAAAGAACCGTGACGGCCCGGGGAGACGGTATAGGGTGTTTGAGGCCGCGCCGCAGGACTCGAGAGGCATGCCTGCGAAGAAGCCAGTGGCGGATTACTTCCTTTAGTATGGGAGTTTGATAGAGCAGGGCAAGTGCAAAGAATCAGCAACTGTGGAATGGCCAAGCAGACCACAGTATTACGAGGCCGCAGTCAAGTACTTTCTATGACGAGAATGGTTTGTGAATATAGATAGATATGGATACCCAGAATATGCACCGTAACACCGTACGTTCCAGATGTGGTGCAACCGTGTCTTATTTATCTCTCTTCTAACAGCTCACAATGCTGCCTTAGTATTCTCAGATTGTTAGGAAGAGTCGTGATCACGCGTCAAGTCGCGTCGCGTGTCGATGTAGACTACGTCATTGGACCCTGACATGCTATTCATTGACGACTGGTGTTCGTGGAACAGCTACTTCAGAAAGATGACCCAACCAATATAGTAGATAAGCTTCCAATCATCTACCAAACGACCAATTCACCAAATGGTCCGAACAAGAGCACACACAACAACCCAACCCTCACCTCCTTCCCCGGAACCAGACCCAGACATTCAACAACAATCCCCAACTCCTTCCAAAACCATGGCCCCCAAATCACCCCCTCTACCCATCCTCACCAAGCCCCAACGCATGGCCTACCGCATCGGTCGCGGCGAAACCGGCGTCCTGACTTTCGAGCCCTACAAGTCCGCTCTCCTCCCTCTCTGGCGCTTCAAAACAGTGCCCATTGCGCGCCAGTCCTCTTCAGCCCTGTACTCGCAATTCCTTGCCTACGACGCCGCCGACGACTTCATCGGCATGGACATGGCGCGCAAGTTCCTGCAAATGGGAATGACGCGTGCAAAGCGGTATGCGAACCACAAGGGGGGCAGGAAGTATGATAAAGTGACGGGTGAGGAGTTGGAGAAAGGGGGTGAGTGGGAGGGGAGG